>ML808405.1:39621-57019 GCA_009831015.1 Picea engelmannii
AAGTTGAAGGGATTGATTACTCTGAGACCTTTGCCCCTGTTGCCAAGATGAATTCTATATGCCTTGTTCTTTCTCTGGCTGCTTCGCAAGGATGGTCAGTCTACCAGATGGATGTAAAGAGCGCTTTTCTACATGGTGACTTAAATGAGGAAATCTACATGGAGCAGCCCCCTGGTTATGTGCATGATTCTTCTCTTGTTTGTAGGCTCAGACGTTCTCTTTATGGTCTCAAACAAGCTCCTCGAGCTTGGTATGAGAAGATGGATAGTTTTCTGATTTATTCTAGGTTTGATCGCTGTCATTCTGATCCTACAGTTTACACTCAGAAGCATGGAACTGATCTCTTGATTTTGGTTCTGTATGTGGATGATTTAATTCTCACTGGGAGTTCTTCATCTATGATTCAGAGTATTCAACAAGCATTGGTGGGACAATTCGATATGACAGATCTGGGGCTTCTACATTATTTTCTTGGTCTTCAAGTTCTTCAGCCTTCTGAAGGAATCTCCATTTTTCAGCAGAAGTATGCACTTGATTTACTTCAACGCTTTGGCATGGTTGATTGTAAACCTGCTCCTACTCCATTTCAGTCAGGATTCACACTTTCTGCCAGTTGCTCATCACCACATATTAATCCTTCATTGTATCGAAAATTGATTGGGAGTTTGTTGTATCTGACTCATACACGTCCTGGCATATGTTTTGCAGTAGGACTTGTCTCTCGGTTCTCTCAAGATCCTCATGAGAGTCACTGGAAGGCATCTAAACACATTTTGAGGTACATTCAAGGTACTACCAATTTTGGCATTCAGTACTCTTCTGGTGCCTCTCAGCTTGTGGGATTCACTGACTCTGATTGGGCTGGTTCGGTTGATGATCGAAAGTCCACATCTGGCTTTGTCTATTGTCTTGGCTCTGCACCTGTTACATGGTCTTGTAAAAAGCAATCTGCAATTGCTTTATCCTCTGCGGAAGCTGAGTATCGTGCTGCAGTTCTTGCAAGTCAGAAGGTTCTTTGGCTTCAACAACTCCTTACAAAGTTTGGCATTCAGCAGGATCGTCCCACCACTCTTTGGTGTGATAATCAGAGTGCCATACACATCTCTCGCAACCCAGTGGAACATCAATGAATCAAACACATTGAGATCCACATGCACTTCATTCGCCAACTCATCCAAGATGGTGTTCTCAACCTGGAGTATTTGCCTACTGAAGCGCAAGTTGCTGACATCTTCACTAAACCTTTGGCATCACCTCGCTTTCTACAACTACGATTGATGCTTGGGATCAAAGAAGTTGTCTCTGGGGGGTTACCTTAAGACCTCCTATTTTCTGTTGTTTTCTCTCTTTAGGGGAGGAGTTTTTTCCTACGAGTTTTCTCCTTTTCTCCACTTATGAGAGTTTGTATTGGATACATTAGTAAGCTCGTATCCATGATTCATATATATATATATTTACTTCCCTAAGTTGCACTTATGGGGGGGTGTTGATGTATAAGTTTACTTAGATAGGTATGTCATGTCATCCTTTTTTGGTTGTTTATGGATAATCACCATGTGCTTCTTTGACTTATCCCATCCATCTACTTGTCTCATTACTTCATGAGAGAGTTATCCATCTACCTTCATCAATGTTGTCTCCTCTCAGCCTATTATAAATAGAGGAGCTCTTCAATGTAATAAGCAAGTAGATCTAATAGATCATTCTCTCCTTTGTAGAAGGTTATTGGTCTTTGCAGTTATCTTGTTGTGCCTGTGATATTGTATTTTCTCAATATCTACACGTTCTGTAGGCATCATTGAACCAACATACAAGCCGCATCTCTCTCCAAATCACTCTGTGAATGAATAATATATATTCTCGCTATGCGAAGAATAGAGAAACGTGGCTCGTCTCGTCCCTCATTAATCCAACAATAGTATGAATTAGATTGGTAGTTTCAATTGAGTGGGGAAGAGTTCAACACCCAAATATCTAGGCTTGATGTCACATTTGTTCATGTTGGAATATTGGATCTAGGGCCTCATGCAACGGATGGCATAGGGGGACTGTCCCGACTGACAGATATCTAACTGAACACGAGACAAAAAATCCAGAGAAAGAAGAAACAAGGGCTGCATGGAAGCTTAGTCTCTGTCAAGTAGATTTGGAAATGAAGATGATAATTGACACCCTATAATTATTGATGATGATGATGATGATCACTATGAAACATGAACAATATGTTAACTAGGGGCTAGTTTCATAGTCTTGAAAGAAATCAATTTGTAAAGATTTTAAATGAAAAAAATAACATTGATAACTATACGGTCAGAAAGATTGGAATTCAAAGAATTCGACCTAAACTCCCAAGGAATGGAGGAAGATGTGTTGCTCCATGACACTTAGTTTATAGATTTGTCATATGTCGTGGCCAGGATCTCTGACCACATTTTTACTTTATTGTGGATGTTGTATAGTTTTGAGATTAACCTAAATTTCCTTCCAATTAAGTTAAGCTAGCCAAATGCAAATTGCATTTTAAAAATATTGAATTTTTCTTTTTGAAAATAAATCTTTCAAATTTAATAATATATATTTTTATATAATATTTATTATATTACATAATAAATATAATCTAAATAATATATTAGATAATAAATATAATAATAAATAATATATTAGATAATTAATATAATATAAATATAATAATGCATAATAATAAATACATAGTACAACTTTTTATATTTAGATGTGGTGATTGGTGAAATTCATTAATTATGTAATTAATTCTACATATTGAAAGACGTGAAGGGAGCAGTAACACTTCAATTCTATCAACCAATTAGAAATGAGAAACACAAATATTTTTATTATATCCAAAAATATATATTTGTTTTCGTATGTTAAACATTACATTGCATACACAAATTTATGGTAAAAAACAAATTAATGTCACATCAAAAGCAAAGTCATTGCTATAGTCTCATGGTAGGGACTAATAATGAATGAATCAATAATGGATCAATGAAATTGCAGGGGTTACGAGCTCAACCTAATTTCACTTATGCTTCTTAGGTACTCCCTTTACCCATTGTATGCAGATTGGATAGAAGATTTTTGTGCCCTCTTTCACATTCACACTAACAATCTTAAACTTATCCTTAATGCTTCTCTAGTGGCTCAATGAATTTTGCAACTGCAACCCCACTTCCCCCTAACAAGTCTCAAATAATTTTTCAACTGCAACCCCACTTCCCCATAAGAAGGATTGTAGTTTGAACTTGAAATAAGAAGGTTTACAATATGAACTTGAAATAAATGCATGTTAACTGTGGGGAGATGACCAAAGGCCCATTGTACAATCGAAGGGATATACTATTAAATGTTGAAGTTGTGTTATGATATACTATGAAGTGTTGAAGTTGTGTTATGATATACTATTAAATGTTGAAGTTGTGTTATCTGATCATTACACGACCTTTTAATTGTGATGTGCCTCTGTTTGTATATCAAATTTTCATTACCATCGTCTTAGTGCCAACCTAGACCCAAATGTAAATTTGCAATTTGATCCACTCTTTATTGCTATTAAATCCTCAATAAATTTTAAATTTAAATTTGTTCAATTAATAAATCAATTGAAGTGATGAGAGAAAATGTGGTGCATCTATAATTTAAATTTAATACCATTGACTTATCAAAACTATGAAGTATAGAGCACCAATGAATTGGCACACATATTATAGGAAATTTAATACCACTAAGTGCATGCATTTTAATATTTATGTTAAGACGTGTTATCTTTAATATTCTTTAATACCACTGACTTTTAATATTTATGTCGAGATGCATTATCTTTAATATTCTTTAATACTGCTCACTTTTAATATTTATGTTGAGATGTTTTATATTTAATATTCTTTAGTATTTGAATGGAATTGGTATCACATGTCAAATTAAGTCTTTTTCGCAGTAAGTTGTTATGTGTAAAACTATGGGTTTAAGATTTTTTTCCAATTTAATATTTTGTAGTTTTTGAAACAAATTTCATTAAGGTTTGAGCATTAACAATTTATTAGAATAATTTTATAATCTTATTCTCTGTGTCGTGCTATTAGAGCCTCTCAGTGGCCTGTTGGGAAAAGTTTCATAGAGTGAAGTGGGAGCAACAACATTATGGTTCCATCTATAACGGGACACGGGTTATCAATCACCCACCCAACCATTAATCATTTCCATATCTTCTATATGCATTACCACCAAACACAAAGGCTTACCTCGGACAACGAATAGTTAGATAAATCACTCACAACTTTGACCACTTTCCCAACACTACGAACACCTTCCCACTAAAGCATCACCGAATGGAGTCAATTCATATACCACCGACTTATCAATCAATAAAGTACTAACTTATCAAATCAATGAAGAGCAAAGCATCAACTAATGAAACACAAATAAATTAAAATAATGACAATAAGAATAACGACATTAAATCACAAATTAAAATAATAGGTAAGTGACACTTTTTTTTTTTAAATTTTAAAATTAAATATTTTAATTTTACAATACCTATTAAAACTGAAAAAAAATAATCACATAGTGTTCAACCAATAAAAAAAAAATTAAAATAATAAAAAATAAATTTATTTTCGTCTTAAAAAATAAAAAAATAATATTTTTAAATATCTATCTTTATAGCATTACAAACAACTAAGCAAAAGTAAAAAAAGTTTTACTTTTAAACCATTACAATAATACAATAAAATTTTATTATATTATTATATAACACTATTTACTTCAATCTTTTGAAAACCTTGGAGATCTTCGTTTTAGTATTTAATATTTTTAATGCTTCACGATTCTTCTCATATTTCATGATCACACAATTCCGCACGGTGGCTTCAGTCTAAGAGTGTTTCCATGGAATGTCACAATTACGACATCTAATTTTGTTGATATTTACTAATCACTTGTGAAGCGATATTACTTACAAAATAAGATAAGATAATGGATAACTATCAACGAACGAATGAACCAGAAGACGCTGTAGAGAAACCATAATCTTTTGAGATAATAATATTTATTTTAGAAAATTTATAGGCCAACCAACAAATAAAACCAATAATATTTTTTTATGCTTATTGACATGATGTTGAAAAAACAATGACAATAGTAAGTATTACATTTTGAAACTAAATTATTAAAATAGGACAATGGTGTGTAAGCGTTCATTTTATTTTCAAAGTATTATATTTTGAAAATAAATTATTAAAATACGATAATGGTTTGTAAGTGTTATTTGGATCTTTTTTCTTTATAATTATTTGATTAATTGTAATAAAACTTTTTAAGTAGATCCATTGTAGAATTTATTAGGTTTGATGTCGAGGCATGTTGATTAAGTTAGTCTCTTATCCTAATTTGGTATTGTACTTCCACGATATTATACTTCCAAGACCATGTCGTTGTGGCTTTTTGTGGGCATTGTTCGTTGGAGTTTGGGATGGGTTGCTATCCATCCTAGTCGTCCCGTTTTCAATCATACCGTTATGGTTGCTCTCTAGCTTAAGCCTCACTAGCTTTAATTGGATAAGAAGGCATGCGATATTTGAGGGGCATGTTGGTGAAAAAACAATGACAAATGTACTATAGTAAGTGTTATATTTTGAAAATAAATTATTAAAATAGGACAATGGTGTGTAAGTGTTAATTTTACTTTCAAAGTATTATATTTTGAAAATAAATTATTAAAATAGGAAAATGGTTTGTAAGTGTTACTTGGATCTTTTTTCTTTATAATTATTTGATTAATTGTAATAAAACTTTTTAAGTAGATTGATTGTAGAATTTATTAGGTTTGATGTCGAGGCACGCTGATTAAGGTAGTCTCTTATCCTAATTTCGTATTGTACTTCCACCATGTCATACTTCCAAGACCATGTCGTTGTGGATTTTTGTGGGCATTGTTCGTTGGAGTTTGGGATGGGTTGCTATCCATCCTAGTTGTCCTGTTTTCAATCATACCATTGTGGTTGCTCTCTAGCTTAAGTCTCACCAGCTTTAATCGGATAAGAAGGCATGCAATCTTTGAGGGGCTAGGTTATGATCTACTCGCCCAACCATCATGAGGGCGAAGGTTTTAGCACTAAGTTCTTCCTCTTTTCTCTTTATTCAACATTCAACCACTCCAATGATGCATGGCATGACACTCGTCAAAGTACATGCAGGTCTAAGCTAGATCTAGGCAGTAGGCTATGACATACGTAAGGAATAGTTGTAGATATGCACCCACCCACAATTGCGATCGATCTAGGCATAGATCCATAGATATGAATAAGTATGTGAATCCTAGTCGATGTGACCATTTTAAGACCACTTGGGGGTACATGGAATCTAACACCTCGAGATAGTGAGGAGATGGGTATTGCCCTATGTTCTTCTTCATCCAATGATTTACATGGAAATAACTTTTTTCTGCCACATGGTAACTCTACTAGTTATTCACATGCTTTGTGTTATGCATTTCAGAAGGAGAGATTTTTAATACAAGAAAATAAGTATACTTCTTTATGATGTATTTATGGAAATCTTGGTTACAAGATAGAAGAAACACACACACACACACACAAACACACACTTTCACACAACAACAACAACAAAAAACAAAAAGTGAACTATTCTCATGAATGCAAATAACAACTACCACATGATAATATTCATGAACAAATACAAAAGAAAGACCCTTATTATCTTGTAAAACAAGCAATATTACATGCAAGCAAAATGAACACAAAACATCAATTCTATATTGAATGCATCTCTAAACCAATGCTTCTAAACTGCATCTGACTTTTGCAAATAACATTACTTTCCACAATGACACATAACCCACAAGCTTGACTTGTGATGCAATCTTGCACAAAGCATCCATGCATAACTAACTAAAATGGATCCAAAGCCATTCACAACAACAATTCTACTTTTAAAAAAATAATTTTTTTTTTGGTTACAAAAACATCTATGCTCTTTCACAAACAATGCAATTCACCTCTACCACAAAGCACCATACAAACTTTCTACAAAAGAAAATAACAACAACATATATCAAATAATGTAACAAACATCACTAGTATGTATAACAATGAGTAATATTGTCAATCAATAAAACACAAAGAAACAAGAATTCAATTTCCATAAGATGTTGACACATGTTTATAAGCTAAACTTGGAATTTTGCAACAGATAACCAAATCCATTTACATACAATATCCAAAAATCATAAAATATCAAATTTAATTTCAACTCAACATTTAAACAATAGCATAGAAAAGTACGCTGAACTTAGACTTTTGCAACAACTAACCAAATCCATTTACATACAATATCTAAACATCATAAAAGATAAAATTCAATTTCAACTCAACATTTAAACAATAGCATAGAAAAGTAAAATTATCTTTGAACAACATTTTTGCTATTTAAGGAGGAAACTTGACATATTAGAAAGCCAATTTTGCTTCCACTCAAATAAGAGAGATCTAATAACATGGGAAATAGCACTATTGACAACATCTTCTATGTTATTAGTCTCTACCGAAGGCATAGAGGGACTATAGCGATCAATAATTCGTTGAATTTATATTAGTTTGTCGTTTGACTACAAATTTTTGCATACTTTCTATTGTTCGAAATACATAACTAAAAACATTATTTTTATATAATAAAAAAACCCGTATATGTCATGATCTGATTGGATGATAGATTTGAGGTCTTATTGTCAGCTTCACTATTCCCAATTAATTATATGTTTCCATATCCAAAGTTTTATCATCTACGATACTTTTTTGAATTTGTACTATTCATATTGAAATGTTTAGATATCCAAAGTTTAAAGTGATTGATAATTCGTTGACTTTATATGAGTTTTTTGTTTGACTACAATTTTTTGCATAATTTCTATTGTTCGAACTACAAAACTAAAAACATTATTTCCTTATTTTTTTATTATAAAAAAACCCATATATGTCATGATCTCGTTAGATAATAGATTCGAGGTCTTATTGCCATCTTTGCTATTCCCAATGAATTACATGTTGCCATATCCAAGGTTTTTATCATCTACGATACTTTTTATTTTATTTTAATTTGTACTATTCATACTGAAATGTTTAGCTAATAGATTTGAGGTCTTATTGTGCATGGATAGTCAGTTTTCATATTAATTTGTTGTCTCAGTCAAATTTTTTTTAGCATAGTCCCCAGTGTTTGAGCTATTCTTTATTATTATTATTATTGTTATTATTTTTTATTACTATTATTATGTTTGATTTTTCTTTATTGTTGCGTATTTCGAGAGTCTTTGTCATTGTTGCGTACGTAAACAGACCTACCACATTGCATTCTTTCATAAATGTTTGCACAACGCAACGCCCTTCGACGGTTCTGACAGTCTCAAGTGTTTACCTAACATGCCTCACAACCTTAAATGTTTATTCTACATATGTGTTACAATACAATTTCGTTCCATTTTTTGATAGTGTTGTTTGTAGTGAAATTGGGCAATATTGTTCTTCACCGGCATTACTGGTTCACTAGTTGATGCTTGTTCGTTGGTTCGTTCGATGTTGCTTGTTGTTTGATTCAACTTTGCAAAGTTGAGGTCCTGCAGTTGCAGTTGGACCTCTTTGTGGTTGTTCATTGTTTTTTTGTTCTTCAACTTTGCAAGTTGTTGGACCTGTTGTTGCGGTTTGCAAGTTTTATGGCTGTGCTTCTCTCATCCCTCATTGACGGGTAAGTTTCTGTGCCATCGTTTCGTTGCTATTCCTTTTTTTTGCTTGTTGTTTTGCACCTTGCAAACAATAATTTTCAATGGTAGGAGTCCCTGCCTCGAAATTCTGTTGCAGAACATCTTTCTATGTGGATGTTGCGACCATAATCGTTTCCTTGTTCTCTATAGAATGTCAATGTTCTATAGAGAACCCGCTTTTGTCCCAACCATGGTGACATATAAAAAAGAAAACCATATGTTCTCCTCTTATTTTCTGTTCTTGGAAACCATGCGTTTTCATATGCCAACTTCCACGTCCTGGATATTGTGGCATAACTGTTTCCAAAATAACAATGCAAAGGGGTTTAGAAAACGAATTCAGAGCTATGACAAGGGGGAACCATTTGTCAGGGTCTTGTGACAGGGAATGCTTTTATTCTCTGAGTCGAAAACTTCGTCCACCTGTTTCCTTTGTCCCGTCCTTTCTATCTTGCATAACATCTTCTGCCTCTAAGAAGCTTGTAGGATGCACACCATGAATAGGTTAAAAAATGATATACCTTGAATACTTGGTCTTTGTGCTCAACAAATTTATAACGTTATTTATTTGCGTTGTTTTTTTTGTTTGGTTCACTGTTCACTGTACATTTGTTTTCTTGTCATCTGTTGTGGTGACTAGGGGGGATTGAATTTGACAAGAAGAAGGTTGAAGGATACATAGCGGGATTGGTATGGAGTTTTGTGCTTGAAGTTTTCTATTTGCCTTTTTTTTCTTCCTTTTGTCTGTTTTCATATAAACTGAAAATAGCTAAGAAAAAACTTCAAAATCATTGTTTAAGAGATGAAACAAGTAATATATGTTGATTCCTATGAAATAGATACAGACTCCATTGTACATGACAACATCGACGAGGTGTTGCATAACAATAGGATTTTTAGATTGGATGCATTCTCGTATACTGCAAGAGATTTCATTTTCGATGCATTTTAGGTTCTATTGCATTTCCGTTATTCCTCGACCGACCTGCACAATGGATTGATAGATTATTTCTTGGGATGTTTAAAAAATGGCAATGTTGGGGCATTGGATTCGTATGAATACGAATTGGCATGTGATTTTCTTTGGCAGTTGCATGGAATACATACACTACGTATTTTTCAAAGATGCGGTTGTCTGCATCTGCAATTCTGCCTGCACATGAGAGGGGACTTTGGGGAGATACATTTTTTATACAGTGGTTGTCTAAGTGGCCTAATATATCAATTGGAATAAGGTCATTGACAAGAAAAAAAAGATATCTACTATTCAACAAAATTGCATCTAGCAATCCATATTACATCTTGTTCCATGATGCCAATCCTGTCAGTGGTCATTATGAACCACCACTGTATAGAAAATTATCCATATGCAATATTGGAGGACCTCATATTTACTTGTTCGTCATTTTCAAAGACCTTGAATCGCAATGGAAACAGATTATGCATCGTATAGACTGCCAGGGCTTGCAGATAGAAACAACTGTTGCATCTAGCTGTGGAGATAGTTTGTTCAATGCAATTTGTTATTTGGTATCAACAGAGTTCGATGTGCAGTCATTGCGGATTTACATTGTACAATCCTTTTGCAATGCAATTATAGGCAACAACCAACAAGCTTTTAGCTGCTTGCATCAACACCTTTCACCATATCTCCTAGAAAATATGTCGGCAATTAGAAGTTGGAAAGAATACGTTGTAAACATGGAACTGCCATATGAAAAAGGAAATGTAGAGGGTGGCATATTCTATTTTCAATGGCTATCTATCATATTCAAAGTAAATATCCAGGTCTGGTCGACTCTTCCAGATGGCACTGTCCATTCCTGGTCTATTGATTCAAATTATGATCGAACAATTGACATCATCTCGTTGAAAATATATACTACACATATCCATTATCAACCTTTGATGGGACATACCATAGGTTCAGGGTCCACTGTCCATGCTACCCAAACCGCATCGAATTTTCATATGTGTAGCATGCTATTTAATGAGAATGAAACTCCTCCCAATTGCGATGAGGCCGTACGGGGCTTAAACAAAAAATGTAGACTAACTTATCACAACTTGAAAAAGGTCATGCGTGAAATTTGTCCCAGTTGTGATGAGGCCATTCAGGGCTTAAACAAAAAACGTAGACTAAGTTATCACAACTTGAAAAAGGTCATACGTGAGAGAAAAAAATACACTGGTAGTATAGGAAATACTGTCGGTTCAGGGTCCAGGTCAATGCCATCCAAACCACATCGAATATGCATAAGCATCGCATGCTATTTAATCAGAATGAAACTCTTCCCAGTTGCCATGAGGTCATCTTGGCCTTGAACAAGAAACGTAGACTAAGTTATCACAACTTGAAAAAGGTCATACGCGAGAGAAAAAAATGCATTACTACGCTTCCTTCTGGAGAGAAACTGACATAGCACAACCTAAATAAAATTGTTCGTGCACAACACAACAAAAATAGGTACGGTCGCATATCCCACAATGGTCATGGCACTGTCCGAGAGGAAAAAATCACATTTCGTGGGCTAGAACCAAGACCGTGCACTACTACCAATGAAAACCACCAAACACTTTCTACGCATACTTCCCTACGGAAGAAAGATGCAAGACACACCTACATGAAACAAATCAAAGACACTCCTTCCATTGCATGTGCAATTCACGATCAATTGAATTTCACAAAAAACACTAAGTCTTTCATCCCTGATTTGGAAGTGGAATACCTTCGCTTGACACTAAATGATAAAACATTTTCCAGTGGAAAAATTTGTCTTCCATGCAAACGGTCGCTTGAAAATGGAAAACTGTCGCAGTTTGCAACGCTTGACCAAAAAGATGTAATACACCACTATCAGATGTAAGTGCACTTATAGAACTTGAAGAGAGACTTATGTCTCTGTGAATTGCATTTGCACAAATCAGACCTTGGGGCTATAAACGACCCCAAATGGGCTTAACATGATCAATTATTAATGTTCCTGTCCAACTAGATGTTGTGCAAAAAGCCTTGCCACAATTCATTAGCGATACAATGACAATTGTTGTGGCTCTCAAAAGACGCTTGCAATACAAAAATGAATATCAGACAGGCAAAGTGCATGTGCATGTTGTCATGAAATCATTAAAAGAATTATGTTCCAGAGACCTGTACAAAGCACAAAACATTTGTATAAATGAGAACTGGAACAATGTTCTTGGAGAAGAGGATGACAACTCTGCACAGACTATCGAAACTGCTAATGGATTTGATACAAGTGATGAATCAAAGAATGAAACACCTGTTAATACATTGGTGCATGGATTCACTGATTCACAACACATTCGTGATTTGCAAGACAAGATTGTTGAAATTGTACCAGCTGAGGGGCAAGGTCCACTTGGATTATTCGAGGACAAATTCGATGAGGAAATGAACTTCCCAACACTCTTCTATGGAGATCCACATCCCAATGACATTACAGAACGATTCAATTACCATAAAATAGTTCGATGGGAACTGCTACATTCAAGTGGTGACTTCTCCTATCACATAACAAATTTGTTTTTCAAAACAATGCGCATAATAATAGAGCAAGTGTTGTCTTGCATGTGGGTGCGAATAAGAAAAGGCCAATTACAAGGAAGAAAGATGTTGGCCAAGGATGTCAAGTACAAAGTAAACCTAGAAAAAATCCTGAAATATGATATTGGATACATAGATTTCAAAAACATTCGCATCTCTCCTGACTATTTGCAACAAAACAAGATAACTATTTTTGCAATGATCCGACAATTGGGACCGCCAACATTTTTCATCACATTTACAAGTGCAGAGCATTGTTGGGATCCATTGGTTGCTGCGGTATTTGACTTGCATAGGAACATGAAACGTAAAAAACAAATCGACACACTGGAAAATAATGACATTGAATACCTCTTAAGAAAAGACCCAGTGACATGTACACGCTACTATAGACATAGAATAAATGCATTGAGACAATTGATATGCCACGATGAAACATTTTTCGGAAAAATATCGGACTATTTTTTTGTGAGTGAATTCCAGAATAGGGGGAATGAACATGACCACGCACTGTTGTGGATAAAGGATGCACCGGTCTATGGAGCTGACAACAATTCATAGATCGAGAAGTTTGTGGACAAATACATAACATGCAACATAGATCATTTGGATCCAGAGCTTGCCAAAGTTCATAGACATTATCATACAAAAAGTTGTAAAAAACGAAAAAACTCACATTGCATATACAACTTCCCCATGCCGCCAATGAGAACAACAAGAATCATAGAACCACTTAGTTTAGAGGACAATGTTGTTGTTGAGAAATCTAAATCCTTGTTCGCATTTGTAGAACAACGGGAGTTTGATGAGTTGATGAGCTTTGATGACTTCTTGACAGAGCTAAATCTAACAAAAGATGATTACATCCAAGCCATACAATGTATGCTTAAACAACCAACAATTTTCCTTAAACAAAAAATTTCGCATACCTGGAATAACAGTTTCTCCAAAGACATGCCAATTATGTGGAATGCAAATACAGATGCACAATAAGTCCTCAATGCATATGTTGTAGCATCGTACTATACCTCGTATATGACAAAGGTTGACAAATCTATGACAAGTGCATTCAGAAGAATATGCAAAGAACATGAAATAAATCATATTGATGCTATACAAATGATACGTACGCTTGGAATTACATTACTTAATCTTCAACAAATGTATGCTCAACAAGCAATCCACATTGCACTTTCCCTGCCCCTCAATTGTAGTTCAAGAAAATGTGTCTTCATAAACACATCTCCACTTGAGAAACACACATTTGTGCTTAAATCACAGTGTTCGCTATAACAAGAGCCTGACAATTCAAAAGACGTGTTATGTCGCTCTATTATTGATTATTACCTTTAGCGTCCATCTCCTATTAAGCATATCTTCTTAGCAGAATTCGTATCGCATTACAAAAAAAATGGTGCGCCCATATCAAAAAGAAAAAAACCCTATGTGATACAGTTTGTCAAATACAATAAACATACTGACTATGAAAACTATTTTAGAGAAAAACTACTGTTATACGTTCCGTTCGATGAAAATGAAAATACATTAAAACATAACTTCCCTACATGGGAAGTTGCGTATGTTGCCTCTGAGACTATAGTGCAAATCAATGAAGCTAGATTTACTTACAATATTAATCCAACATGGGGTGATCTAGAAAGTGCAGTTAATGAACTAGAAAACCCTGACAATCTTGATGAGACATTCACAAACTAAAAATCAACCAGAACTCCCTATGAGTCCTATGACTTACAAGCAAATTTGCCTCGTCCTCGAGCAGGAAGCATTGAAAAAAATATCAATCTTGGTTTTCAAGTCACATAACATCATTTCCTTATTGAAAATAATGAATACCACAGAATCAGACGTATGTTGAATCGAGAACAAAAAACAATTCTAAAGGACATCACGCTTAAAAAACACTTGAGCATGCACACTCCTGTGCACTTGTTCCTTATAGGCGGAGCATGAACATGTAAGACATTCACAACGAAAACACTGTTCCAAATGCTTATACAAATCTATGATTCAAACAATTCCTTTGATCCTATGAAACCAAAGGGCCTAATAGTTGCATACACAAGAAAAAATTCATATAATGCAGGTGGAACAATAGTCCACTCTGCATTTTTTATGCCTTTTAACAAGTCACAATTTCTTCCAAGGAAATGTTAGATACCTTGTCTAATATTTATAATGAACTGCAACTTGTCTTTATAGATGAGGCATCTTTGATTGGAAGTCGCTTCTTGTATTCCATTGACAACCGACTAAGAAGCATAAAACACGTGCACACCAAATACTTTGGAAACATTGACATGATATTCTGTGGGGATCTTTACTAGGCACATCCCATCCAAGATTCTTTGATATGTGAACAACCTACAGTTAACATGCAAACAATGACACATGACTTCTGGAGGGACAATATTAAATGCTTTGAATTGTATACTACAATGCGCCAGACAGATGAAACATTTATTGCAATTCTGAATAGAATGCGGATAAACAACCAAACACACAATGACTTAACATATATCAATTCGAGGTGCTTACGACTTGCACCAACAGACCCAACCTTCCCTTACTTGTTCTACACAAATAGGGATGTTGCAATGCATAACAAGTACATGCTATTGCTCATGCCCGATGATGATATCATCATCAATTCAATTGACCTGGAAGAAGACAACCATGGAAATTTTCCACGTCATGAACACACAACCACTTTACCTTTGCAACTTGTCCTGAAATTAGATATGTTGGTTGAAATATATGCCTGTAACTATGATTCATGGGATGTCTTGGTCAATGGTGCAGATGGAATACTCAAAGGCTATACCAAAACATAAAAACTTGATGTCCTCTGGATTAAGTTCCATGAACCACATATAGGCAACTGACAAGCAAACAAGTTGGCTTATCTATATAATTCAAACATTGCAAGCGATTGGACACCTATCTTGCGAATATCAAAGCCAGTATCGACATTAGCAAAGACAGGTCGACTGAAGATTCGAAAACAATTTCCAATTAAACTTGCATGTGCATGTACAGTCCACAGATCGCAAGGAATAACACTTGATAGTGTTGCATTTCAACCTATTGGAATTCTAATACATGGACTTGTATACACAACAATGTCATGTTTCAGAAGCATATACTCCTTGTATTGACTAAGTCCTCTTACAAAAGATAATTTCAAAGTCAAACAAAAAGTTGATATTGAAATGCAACGCCTCAGGACTACCACAAAATGGCATCTGTAGTATGATTACCAATCCATACAAACAAACTCATCTGTATCAATTCTCTCGCTTAACACACAAAACTTACATGCACACATGGATGCTATACTCAATGACTATGACACAATGCAATCCAATATTTTATGCTTGAAGGAAACATACATGGCATTATGCATGCAAAACAAACAATTTCCAAATCACAATTGCATATCAAGTTACATTACACATGGGGTGATGATATTGGTGAAAAAACATGTAACAATTTTGGAGCATATGAATTTTGAAGAAAAGAATGTTGAGATGGTGCTTGCAAAAGTATTTTTCCATGGAAGAGAAATTGCAACACTGAATCTGTATGATGCTCCCCATGCAACATTCTCCAACATACTAAATGTTATTTCCAATGCATTAGACCATTTGCATCTTAACGAAACCATTGCGATTGTAGGAGACTTCAATATTGACATGCTACAAAATAATGCAAGAACAAAAGAATTGGAAAACTACAAGTGCAAATACATTCTTCGCTTTCTTTTGAACAACACAAGCCATGTACAAAACGCGCTTATTGACCATGTATGGTTGAATGTGCCCATTTCTCAATACAACATCTATATCTTAGACACATAATGGTCTGATCACAATACAATTGGTATTGCACTTGAATGATGAGATATACATCAAACATATTGCAAAATCATATTTCTATGTTTTAAAGCATATCTTTCTGGCTTGTTGCGGAAAACCAAATTATCCAACTTCTTAGTTTTCCCTGGTTTGTACACATACTGGTCTGATCACCATATAGTTGGTATTGCACTTGAATTATGAAATATACATCAAACATATTGTAGAATCATATTTCTATGCTCCAAAGCATATCTGTCTATCTTGTTACAGAAAATCGAGATATCCAACTTCTTAGTTTTCCCAGGATTTGTAATTGATTTTGGTCACTGTTATCGCTCAGTTTGTAGTCTAGGTCAGGTAGCTGAAAGGTAAGGATCAAACTGGCGTAACAGGAGCTTCCTCACCCACTGTCACCTCGATGGGGGGCTCTTTCTATTTAGGGTGGCTAAACCCAAGGGAGACGTCCCTGACAATCTGGGGTTTGAAAGGCAAAGGGTTAAAGAATCAAGGTAAGTTTTCCTTTACACAGATTGCCGCCAAGATGATAGTCAAGAGGAAGATAAACCACAGAAAGGGCACCTGTTTGCGAGACAAGGCAACAATAAAACTAATGCATGCAAGTAGTGGTTATCACTTCATAGATTAATGACTATCAACATTTAATATACGTGAGCATAAATAGTAGTAATTATTGACGAAGTCAATGATTGCAAAAATTGACTATGGCTTATAATATTACTTCTCAATAAACACTGGAAATGATATAACATTCAATGTATAAAATCAATCTTTGAATTAGCATAAAATATCAAATATCATTAAATGCTCATTCAAGACAAGATTGCTGCGTCAAGCTTACTAGAGGTGACGTCAACCTTGTTCTAGGGTTAGTTCTATAGACAAAGAGCTCAACATTTTGCAAATAGGCTAATGAAAATGATCAACACATCAATGTCTATTATCAGATGACTTAAGCCACAACGTTTTTAATCAACCAAAAGTTCAAACAAAGCATGAGGTCATCATCAAATTAGGGTTAGTTAGACGTTAGGGTTAGTTAGGGTTTCAAATTTAAGAGTTTTGAAAAAGTTGTTTTGGCACAATAAACTCAACGTTGGAGAGATAGACTAGTGCCTTAGGGTATTATGGAGTCAGAAGCAA
>ML808405.1:67649-115257 GCA_009831015.1 Picea engelmannii
ACAATGGTCAAGTGGATTAGTGTAAGATCCAAGCAGTCATCAGAAATGAAAGGAACCTAATGCATATACAAGAAGGTTATAATGATCAAACATGACACATACCATGATACCTCGGACCAATTACCTCATGGAGAAAGAGTCCTATCTGATGCAAGTCCAAGCCGATGGTGATGGAAGCTGTTGCTGCTGACGGGACAAGTCTGGCGAAGAAGAAGAAGAATTGGCCCTCCAGGGCCATTCTCAAGTCAATCCTTCTCTCGGTACTTCATGTCTAGGACCTGTGGGCCTCGAGACATGATCTCCTAGTTATCCCTAGATATCGGGGATAACAGTCACAATACCTTTTTACAAAAAAAAATTTATATACACACAAACTTGGATGAACAAAAAAAAAAAAGGTACATTCTTCTAACACTATCTGTTACTCTATTCCTTTTATTCTATTTTATTTAGTCTATGTACATAGTACTTGTTTTTTTCTTTACATGTCAACTTATGTTCATGTTCATTTTGTTTTGTACTTTTTTTCATAGAAACAAACAGGGAAACTAGACACGACAAAGAACTCCTAACCATAAATGTAGAAGAATCCATGAAAAGGTGCATATTTCTACCCGTTTCCATATCCAATAGTTTTTCATTTACTCTTTCTATATTTGTTGCACTGGTTTGCAGCTCTATTTTTTTTTTCTCCTTGGATACTCCATATCTTCCTGTACATTAACTTGTCTTCATGTCAATTCTATTTTTTGTGTTGTTATCTTGAATTAAATAAATATTTACTCCATCTTTTTTTTCATCTGTTCCTACGTAGCAGCTTGTTTTCATGTCCATTGTATTCTCTGTATTGCTACATTGAAACAAGAACACAGTAATTGGGCACAGGGTTGGAGCCTTGTGTGTCATGTCTGAAAAAGATGGAGTGCAATGTGCCGCAACAAATACAACGCGTATGCCTGAGAGTAAGAGATATGGTTACAAAAAACTCTGATATGCATACGTTGTCCAAGTTGTCCAATTCAGTTTTAAGAAATTATCTATTTCATTTGTTTGACAAGTGGAGACAAAAAAATTATTTTCGAAAATTATTCACTAATGTAATTTATTCTATTTGTACACAAAGATGGAATGAGGAAGCGGTCGGTCGGACTAGTGATAAATTATTGCATTATATAAATTACTATAAATCTTGGTAAAATGTTATAATATTCCATAAATTACTAAATCTCATGTTGCGGTCGATCGGACTCGTGATACATAGGCATGACTATAAATGTGAACCCGTGAGTCCGCCAACCCGCACACCGTGTCACATACATTTTATACTATATTTCTATTTTATTTACTCTATATACACATTCCTTTCTTTTTTCTTTACATGCCAACTTATGTTCATGTCCATTTTGTTTTAGTACATTTTTTAAGAGAAACAAACATGAAAACTGGATACGACAAAGAAATCTCAACCATAAATGTAGAAGAATCCATGTAAAGGTGCATATTTCTACCCGTGTTTCATATCCAATAGTTTTTTGTTTACTCTGTCTGTATTTGTTGAACTGGTTTGCAACTCTGTTTTTTTTTTTTTTTCTCCTTGGATACTCCATATCTTCTTGTACATTAAGTTGTCTTCATGTCAATTCTATTTTCTGTGCTGCTATCTTGAAATAAATAAATTTTTACTCCATCTTTTTTTTCATGTGTTCCTACGTAGAAGCTTGCTTTCATGTCCATTGTATTCTTTGTATTTATACATTGAAACAAGAACACAGTAATTGAGCACAAGGATGGAGCCTTATGTGCCACATCTGAAAAAGCCGGTGTGCAATGTGCCACAACAAATACAATGCGTATGCCTGAGACTAATTGCATACGTTGTCCAATTTGTCCAGCTATATGTTTTTCTCATAGTTGTTGTGTTTCTATCGCTTGATAATTCTCTCTCTCAAATTCTCATGCCCGTGTTCGCGGTATACACCTTGCACCCGAAACTTCAGTGATCTACAATTCGACCCTGGACTCGAAGCCCCGGGCCTAAGTCTAACTATGATGACTCCGTCTGAATGCTTGCATATAAATGTGCTAAGTAGTATATTTTCTCTATTGCTTGCTGAGATAGATATAAACAACATCTCTTTTATCTTCAACCAAGGTTTTTTCATCTCTAGCTATATTCCATGGCTGAAAATATTTTTCCCATAGTTGATATTTTTCCCAACTCGTTTCCACACTTAGCCAATTTTATGGCCGCGGGTTCCCCCGAATGCATTATCGAACTCCCATGCACCATGTTTGGATACACATCTTGCACCCAAAACTCTGGTTATCTACAATTCGACCCCAGACTCCTCGAACTCGCAAGCCTCACTCTTTATCGAACTCCCATGCCCCGTGTTCGGATATGCATATTGCACCCAAAAGTCCTCTTATCTACAATTCGACCCCGGACTCCTCAAACTCGCAAGCCTCACTCTGCCTATGATAACTCCGTCTGACTGCCCCGCCTTTCCATACTTAAGACCAAATGTTGTTCTGTTACGCATAAAGTTCTTTAATCCCTTTTTTTCTCTTCTATACTTGTCTCTTTTCCCCTTTTCTTCTTACCCTCTGTTATCCCTTTCTTCTTCTATACATAGTTGCATGTCTCTGCTCGCGGGTTCCTGGGGTTGCGGACTTAGAAATTCTATATCCATCTATATCTTCACATCACGATTCCGACCGACTGTTGTTCATTTCCATACTTAGCCAATTTTATGCTCGTTGGTTCCCAGCTAGGCTCTATGGAACTCTCATGCCCCGAAATCTCATGCCCCATAGTCGATGTGTTTCTATCACTTGAGAATTATTAGACAAAGTGTTCTTATGTCAAGCATAAAATTCTTCGCTCCCTTTCTTTTTTCCTCTTCTATACTTAGTCGCATTTCTATGATAGCGGGTTTCCAGGTCACAGGCTCACAAATTGTATATCCATCTATATCTTGACATCACGAGTCCGACCAACCGCTTTTGTTTCCTTAGCTAATTTTATGGCCGCGGGTTCTCGGGTACGCGTTATCGAACTCTCATTCTCTGAGTTTCGAGTATACATATTGCATCCAAAACTTTGGTGATCTACAATTCCACCACAGACTCCTAGGTTCAAAAAAGTACTAAAGCATCTTTAACTCTCCTCTATCCCAACCACCTTCGCCCCTTCCCAATGCACATTAATTATGATTTTACTAGTGACAACTCACCACAGATGTTCAAAAAGATTGGCATTAATAAGCTGAAAGCTCGAGGTAATCTCCCATTAAAATGAATTTATGGGAGAATATTATGGAATCTGATTAGTTTCTTTCTGTCAATCTTGAATTCACAAAAAAATGTTGGTTGTTTTAGTTTTTTAAGGCGTCATCATAGCAAGAATGCAATATTGTGTTGGCCCACTGTCATCTACAAAGGTGTTCACATGATGCCCCTCTTTAGTATTGTGCATATATTACAGGTTCACATATTTGAGAGTATGCTTGCATATGAAAATGTTGCTCCACCCTTCCAATTTGAACATAGTTTGCATTTGGGCCGCAAAGAACAATAATAAAATAAAATAATATGAAAATTGTTTAAGTAAATATAAACAAATTATCTTCTAACTTGAACCTGCTTTTGTAAAGATCCATGTATATTACATAGCTGGCAATGTTTTCCCCACTTCTCCATAGTTTCTTTATTTCCCTGCCATCTTCGCACACTTTCCCAATGCAAATTGATAACGCTTTTATTATATTTGAAAAGATTGGCATTAAAAGGCGAAAAGGTCGAGGACATCTCCCATTAAAACACATTGAACCAAGATTTACCAGAGATTATATTATGATGTTGCAGCTTCCATTTTAAATACAATGAGGATCAAAGGAAGGTTCTCATCACCTTATGGCTGCAACTCGACAACATTTATGTGGAGATACCCTGAATATTTTTGGGCATGAGGACTAGAATTTTCAGTGGTCCATAGCTTATGATTACCACTAGTCCACTTCTACCCAGATGAAAGTTATCTCGACATCTGAAATTGCAATGACAGATTGTATCCCCGATTTTTTTTACTTTAAGGATTTGGCCACATTCTGCGCTGAGAACTATATTTCGAACCAACATATTATCTAGATGGGAAACCATTCCCAAATCTCCCTATCGCCTCAAGTATTTCGAAATATGTTAACACTTCCCGACCCAACACCTACTTTCAAGGGCGATAATTGCAAACAATTCTTAAAGAAGCATGGTAATGAATTGGACCTCTTGCCGAAGTTCTTACAAGACCCAACGTTTGCTGCCTAGGACATGGCCATATTACAGGTTAGTGCATTTAAAAACCTTTTTCGGCAAATTGCATGGCTTTTCACAAGGACAATGAGACAAGAAAGTGTAGTCGACATCTCTCGGATGATTTTGTATGTTTTATATTTTACGGTCAAGGAACAAGCCATCTTCCATTGCGGCTAGTTGATTTCTATTGAAATCTCTTCCTAGTTATTGCAATACAGGAGGCAGAAGAAATTATTTATGCCATCTTATTTAATTTTCGCCATGTCTAATTGCTATCCATTTCCTGGACTATCTATGTGTAAGAAGCTGAACTCTGAATTTGACCCAGTAACATTCTCGTGCCAAAAATTATGGAGACACGACGCTTGCCAACATTTTTATAAGGTCTTTAATGATTTAGTTTTAGTTTTTAAAGCATTGATATTTGGAAATTATTTTCCTCGGTTGTCTCTCTAGCCGAAAATATTCATGAATAGGAAGGGCACACTAGAAGAAATGGAGAACTATAATGTTATAAGGAATTTTGGGTCTAAAAAAAATCCTTGCTTCCTTCCATGTCACATATCTGGTACAATGTTTTTTGCTGGAATAACAAGGGAGTACATCTACTGGTTGCATTTTTTCCATGAAAAAAAAGGGTCAATTAATCTCTCTGCCTTGGAAAGTCTAGGATTTCATGGTCAGGAACCACTTCAATAGTTCTTTCACTGACACTATCATGAATGAAATCTGTACTAGTACCAATGATTCGCACAAGCAAAACCGAAAAGGCCCGGGTGAAAAAAGTGCCCAATCCCCGACCGCCACACCCAAGACCACAACATCTCGTAGCAGTACTCCAACGACCTACCCAAGTAACCAAGTCACACACATTTCTTCAGACGGAGGAGGAGATAAGAACCCTCCCTCCAGCAAAATTGAAAGTTGTCACAAACTTCCCGCGGGCAAAAAACGGAAAACAATAGTCCAAGAACAGGAGGGACCGAGGGGAGAAATTGATATCTACGATCTCTCCCTCGAAGATATGGAACTAGAAATTGACATTGACAAAATGTTCCTCGATGACGAACACCTAGAGAGCACTGCTCTGCACAATCCTGGGATGGAAATAATTGGCATAGATACATTGGACGAAGAAGAGTCTTTTGCATTTCAGAGCACTGTTTTTGACAACGAATCCAAAAAATTGATTACTAAAAACAGATATGTAAAGAATAATAAAGGGAAATCTCGTTCATATATCAACCTACGCAACATGCGCCCTTCCCAAATATCCCAGATGCACCGAGCAACTGGAGATGCTCTAGACAACTCTATTATCGGCCTTGAAATGGAAAACGTCATGTTAAATAAGCGAATCAAAGAATTGGAGGCAACTCTAATGCCCCTTCCACTGTTTGCTACTCCTTTGGAAATGGTCGGGCCCATCGCACCTGTGCCAAAGGTAAAAGGATCAACAAGCCTTCTCACATCGGCCTGAGGCTATGTGGAAAAGAATATAAACAGAAGAATGGAATAAATAACAGAAGCTTGGGAGATGTCAAAGAATATGGTCTCTTTTGGAACAAGAGCACATGCTTTTCATGAGTATTTGCAAGAAAATCTCAAGAATGAGCAAGGTTTCTACCTCAATGCAGTTTTACCATTTGGTGTTAAAGTTACCAGTATGACAAAATTTAGAAGAAGACAGGAGGATCTCCCTTCTCTGGATCGAATAGAACAACTAAACGCATGATGGAAAGAAAAGGTAAAGAACATGAATGGTATCGTTCAATAATGTAGCCAGACCATATCTAGATGAGACAAACTATTCAAGAAGCTAACTAAGATAGATCAAGTTGCCAACACTAATGAAGTCCAAGACCCTAAATTGATATTCAACTCGTTGTTTTTAACCAAGCAAGCATTTGATGATCAAGTTCATATCTATAAAAGACTGTCATTTGAAAATTTCTATGGCATTCTTGAATACGGTGAAGATGACGTGAAAACTTGGGTAGTCGGTTATGCGATTACAAACCAAGATATTCAAGAAGCATTGCACAAATTGTCTATTGATCCAAGGGATTTGGAAAGTGAATTCTTCAATATAAAAATCCGGCATGAAATGAACGTGGCGCCCATGAGGAGCTACATCGAAGAATGGTTGAAAAAGGTTGTCGACCAGATTACCAATGAAGGTCAAATCCAAGGAAAGCCATAAAAGGAAATCAATGAGCAAATGACAAGGCATGGGACACCATCATAGTAAGTTGATACTAATTACATTCTTCTGTCTTCATCCACTTACTCTAACAAAGCTTTAACCCAGATCTAACAATTTTCTCTTTCTTCTTGCCAGGTTTTGCTGTTTTCCATCGCCGACTTTCTTCTCTCTACAAACTCCATTCTTGTACATGTTTGATTTGTAGTCCACGACAGTCCCAATCCGAGTCATTATGCCAAACACATTTTTATTTCACAGAATACGTACTGAACTATATATTTTTTTACAAATTCGAAGAAAACTGTTTTTGGGAAATATTCTCAAATGTATTTTGTGACCCAGTTTATCTTAATATAAATATTTGAGGTTGTTCTATGGTGATATTCAATGCTTGGTGTTGTTATTTGAAATTTGTATTTCTTCGCAAAATTAACTCATTTCCCTGTACATGTTCCTGTTCTATATTGTGTATATATTGCAGCTTCCTATATTTCAGAATATTCTTCGATATACAAAATGTAAAGTCATATTTTTTTTCTCTATTGCTTGTAGGTTTGAGCAAAAATTTTGAGCCCAAAACACCATTCAAATTCGAACATGGTTTACATTTGGACCACAAATAATCTATTAAGAATCATTAATATGAATATCT
This sequence comes from Picea engelmannii, assembly GCA_009831015.1. Lineage (NCBI taxonomy): Eukaryota > Viridiplantae > Streptophyta > Pinopsida > Pinales > Pinaceae > Picea > Picea engelmannii. The sequence goes on from ML808405.1 coordinate 74,819, forward strand.
TTTAAATAAGCATAAACAAAATCCCTTAAAACTTGAACCTAACTTTCTTGAGCTCTTGGATTGCCCATAGGTTGATCGGTTAGCGGAATGCCAAATCCTCATTTCTATCTATATCTTCACACCAGGAGTCCGACCGACCACCATCCCTTTCAACACTTGGCCAAATATCTCACCGCGATGTCCCAACTTAGCGCTATCAAATTCTTATCCTGCGTGTTCTGTGATATACATATTTCACCCAACACTTCCGTCATATACATTTTTCACCCAACAATTCCGTGATAAAAGATAAAGTATAGAAGATGAAAAAGAAGGGTTAATATATTCACATTTGTAATAGATATCCCATTTTCTAGCAATATATTTTCTGCATGTTTCTGGAGAAGTTATATACTTATTTCATATACTTGGAAAGAAGTGCGAAGGTGGCCGGCATAGAAAACAACGAATAGGAACTGGAAATTGTCTGAACCCGCCAAACCGTCGATCCACGAAAGAGATTGCAAGAAATACCCGTGGAAAGCGGTCGGACGATCTTCAAAATTGGCTGACAAGGGTTCCCGAGGAGACGTGAGGCCCCGATGGTCAAATTGTATTGATCGAATCTTTTGAGTGCAAACTGTGTAACACAGAAGAGGGGTTGATGTAGTAGTCTGCAAGTCAATTTGTATATCGCGGAAGCCGGGGAGCTGTTTGCAGATCAAGGAACACTGGAAGTGCACTCCGCTTGTCCAGGAATCCGCAAGAGAAAAATTCGGGTAAGTATGGAATTGGAGGCGCGAAATAGATTCCAAGAAATGGAGAAATATGGAAAGTGGACGCATGGGCTTCAAAATGGGGTGACAATAGTTCCCTAGGAGACGTGAGGACCCGAAGGTCAAATTGCAGCTCTCAGAACTTTCGTGTGAAAATTGTGTACCACGAAAGATGGTATGATGTGGAAGTGCGGCAATAAATTTGTATATTGCGGAGGTCCGAGTGCTGTTTGCAGGTCATGGAACAATGGAAGTGCAATATAGATCCTGCGATCTGAAAAGTGGCTAGCCATCGAATGGCTAGCGATTAGTCGGAGTCACAATATAAAAGCATGAGTGCAAATGTGAACACGTGAGTTCGCCAATGCATGAATTGAGACATTTTCAGAAAAAAACGACTAAGTAACGAGAAAGAGAGAGTAGAGGGGAAAAAGAAATGGGAATTTGGTTGAGCATAGAAGAGGTAAAATAAGGTCCAATATATTCAAATCTGCAATAGATATTCCATTTCGTAGCAAGATCTTTTTTGTGTGTTTCTGGAGAAGTTGTATACATATTGCATATACTTGGAAAGAAGCCTGAAGGTAGCGAGCACAAGAAACAACATCTAAGAGATGTCAAGAAATGGTAAACTGTGGAAAGCGGTCGAACGAGCTTCAAAATAGAGTGACAAGGGTTCCCAAGGAGACGTAAGGCCCTGGCTGTCAAATTGTATATATCAGAACATTTCAATGCAAAATGTGTAACACAAAGAGGGTATTCCTGCCATTCTCAATTCAAATTCATTCTTCTTTTACGAGTGACAATTCAATGCACAGGTTCACTTATTGGCATTAACAAGCAACAAATGTATTCAACAACGATTTACAGGAGTCCGACCGACCCCCAGGTTGGCGCTATTATAAATCTTGCACCCAAAACTTGCGTCATCTACAGTTCCTCCATATACATCTTGCACCCAAAACTTTCGTGGTCTAAAATTCGTCCACATATTGGAACATGGTTTACATTTGGACCACAAATAATCTATTAATATACATTAATATAAATACAATTTAAATAATTATATTTAAACTTGAACCTGGCTTTTTTTCGAACTTGTGGATTGGTCCTATATCGTCACATCATGAGCTCGACCGATCGCAATTCCTTTCAACACTTAGCCAATTATCTCTCCGCGGGGTCACGACTTAGTGCTATCGATTTTTTATGCCCCCTGTTCCATGATATACGTATTCAACAATGATTTACGGGAGTCCAAACGACCTCCGGGTTGGCGCTATTATAAATCTTGCACCCAAAACTTCCGTCATCTACAAGTGCGCGATATACATCTTGCACCCAAAACTTCCGTAGTCTACAATTCGTCGTGACTTAGTGCTATCGAATACTTATTCCCCCTGTTCAATGATATACATATTGCACACAACACTTCCGTGATATACATTTTTCACAAAACACTTGCGTCATTTACAATTCGATCCCGATTATAGAGCTCGCCTACCCAAGAATCTGCGATCTGAAAAGTGGCTAGGCATCGAATGGCTAGCAGTTGGTCGGAGTCACGATATAAAAGAATGAGCTCAAATGTGAACCCGTGAGTCCACCAACGCACGCATTGAGACATTTAAAAAAAATGACTAAGTAACGAGAAAGAGAGAGTAGAAGGGAAAAATAAATGGGAATTTGGTTGAGTATAGAAGAGGGAAAAGAAGGTCCAATATATTCAAATCTGCAATAGATATTCCATTTCCTAGCAAGATCTTTTATGTAGGTTTCTGGAGAATTTGTATACATATTGCATATACTTGGAAAGAAGCCTAAAGGTAGTGGGCACATGAAACAACAGCTAGAAATTGGAAATTTCTTGAACCCGTGAACTCGACGATCCGCGAAAGAGATGTCAAGAAATGGTCAACTACGAAAAGCAGTCGGACGAGCTTCAAAATAGGGTGACAAGGGTTTTTGAGGAAACATAAGGCCCTGACTATCAAATTGTTTATATCGGAACATTTTAGTGCAAAATGTGTAACACAAAGAGGGTATTCCTTCCATCCTCAATTCAAATTCATTCTACTTTTACTAGTGATAACTCAATGCACAGGTTCGCTTATTGGCATTAACAAGCAAAAAGCGTATTCAACAACGATTTACAGGAGCCCAACCGACCCCCGAGTCGACACTATTATAAATCTTGTACCCAAAACTTGCGTCATCTACAGTTCCGCCATATACGTCTTGCACCCAAAACTTCCGTGGTCTACAATTTGTCCACATATTGGAACATGGTTTACATTTGGACCACAAATAATCTATTCAGATACATTAATATAAATACAATTTAAATAAATATATTTAAACGTGAACCTGAATTTTTTTTGAACTCGTGGATTGGTCCTATATCGTCACATCATGAGCCCGACCGACCATAGTTCCTTTCAACACTTAGCCAATTATCTCTCTGCGGGGTTGCGACTTAGCGCTATCGAATTTTTATGCCCCCTGTTTCGTGATATACGTGTTGGTTTGCTTATTGGCATTTATAAGCAAAAAAATGCATTCAACAACGATTTATGGGAGTCCTATCGACCCTCCGGTTGGCACTATTATAAATCTTGCACCCAAAACTTCGATCATCTACAAGTGCGCGATATACATCTTGCACCCAAAACTTACGTACTCTACAATTCGTTGTGACTTAGCACTATCTAATTCTTATGCCCCCTGTTCCGTGATATACATGTTGCACACAACACTTCCATGATATACATTTTGCACCAAACACTTCCGTCATTTACAATTCGATCCCGGTTCACAAAACTTTCAAACCATTTATCACTCTCTTCAATCCCCGCCACATTTCTGCCCTTCCCAATGCACATTCATTATGCTTTTACTATCGACAACTCAACATACAGGTTCTCTCATTGGCATTAATAAGCAAAAAAGGCATTCAAGTATACGCGAGTCCAACCCATTACCGTTGCTTTTCATACCTAGTTGTCGGGTTGTCGTAACCGAACTTTCCTTCCCCCTTTTACGTGATATACATGTTGTACCCAAAACTTTGGTGATCTACAATTACATAGTTAGCCATCTACAAGTCACATGGATTATGCTTTTACTAGTGACAACTTAGCAAACATGTTCAAAAGAGATTGGCACTGCTTTGCTTTCTCAAAACTCGCCATACAAGTTTTCTTAGCAATATTACTCCACTCTCCCCATTTTCCAAAATTGGCCTTATAAGCTACTTGGCATGGACTATGCTGCGATGTAGCACTTGTTTGTATGGTATTGGTATGTTATGGAAAAACATACCAAACTTCTTATATATTATAGAGTTATGTGTCTTTTTTTTTGCGGAGGGGGTCTTGTTGAAAAAACATACAAATATACTTCTTACATATATTATAGAGTCATATTTTTAGGTGAGTGAGTTGTAGAAACAAGTATCAATGGATTGGGTTAATTTTAAAAATTGTATCATTTAGATACTATTTTTTTTTTTAAATTTTAGATGCAATATTTTTTTTAATTGAAATTGAAATTGTTTTTATAAAAAAAAGGAGGCTACATCGAAGCAAATAGTTTATTACATAGTGCTAAGTTTTAGCAAGCTTAAGCATTTATCCGAGGTTACAAAAGGAGTCATACAACACATCAAAATTTTGATGGACACTGCAATTGAACTAACTGCATTCCATAATTTCTTGCATGAGAAAATTTTAAGAAATTTCTTACATGACCAGATTAAAAAACAATACATTTCTAGATCGGATTACAAGTTCGAATTCTTGTTACCACTAACTGTGCTCCCGAAGAAGTTTTTTTATTCTTTACTACTGTAGTCCAAGCTTCTTTTCTTTTCAATCACTTTAGTGCCTCTCCCTCCATTCCCGACATGCCTTGATCTGTAGGTTCATGTTGTTCAAGGGTCTCCCCTTCTTCTGCCTCATCCGCCTAGCTTGCCTTTCGGGCCAGATATGAGGGTGTAGAATAATCTTGTTGCAACGAATCTTGTTGTGTCGCATCAAGATTTTTAAATGCTTCTCGGTCCAGATCTAGAGAGAGAACAACTTCCTTTTTCATAGGATCATGTGGATACACATCTTGCTTTTTGGAATAGGTGTCCCTTTTTTCTTCTGATTTTGAATTAGGCTCATCCATGGGAAGATCTGGGGCATATGGCTCATCCTTTCTAATAATTTGATGTTCTTCTTTGGCACCATCACACCAAGTTGATTTATGTTGGAGTTTCTTTGCTTTCCCTGGTCTTTTCGGGCAATGAGATTCCTTATGACCTGTTTCAAAACAAACTCTACAACGAAAAGAAGCATTTTCATAATCTAACTTTTGAGACTAGGAGGAGCTTTCACTTGTCAAGATTATTTCAGCCAGAAACCCTTTGTTGAAATCCATTTCTACACATATTCAAGCATAACTGGTATTAATATAATTTTATATTTCCTCACTTCTATAGTGGAATTTCCCAAGAGAATTTATGATGGCTTGACAAGACGGTAAAACCCAAAGGTGCAGAGGAAAGTTTGGAAGTCTAACCCAAACCAGAGTCATGGACAAGGTGGGGCTTCTACCTAAGCATGAAAAACAATGCCCACCTTGACTCTACCTTGGTCACATGATGCTTCCCCAAGTTGAAGTCATGTGTGGGGCTTCTACCTAAGCATGAAAAATAGTGCTCACACATGCTCCACCTTGGTTAGCATTTTGCATTAGTTATTTTTATGGGTCCCATCAGTTATTTATGAGAGACATTTCATTGTCCTCGAGATCCCTAGGTGAGCATATACAAGGTTCATATTTTTCTTTTATATTTTTCCATCTACAAGCCTATGGGCCTTCAACCCCTTCTTCCTATGAAATGAGGAACAATCCCTTCTTGGGTTAGTACACCCGAAAATCCCAAAAGGTAAGGAGATGAGGGGATGAAGTGTGGAAAGTGACAAGTATGGTTGGGAATGGCACAATGACTTGTCAAAAGGACCTCTCAGTAGAAAACCTATCCCTAAGGGTGACCCACTTAGTAGGGCGCAATATCAACCACCAATGTGAAACAAGGCAAAGAGCATAATTTCCAAGCAAACATTACATAATCAAAAGCAGTTTAAAATGTAACAAACTCAAATTCCTCAAATATTGAAATGATACTCACCATAATAACTGACTTGTACCTCATGGAGAAAGACCCAATGTCTTCCTGAAGCCAACTGATGTGGTGGATACCCTCATTGTGAACCTGGAACTGTGGTGGTGAGGTGGGTCTTTGTTTGTGCAAATGGACACTATTGGCCAAGTTGTCTCTTGGTACTCCATGTCTTCAACCCGAGGGCCTCGAGACATCATCTCCTTATTTATCCCTAGAATTGGGGATAACAAATCCGAAGAGTTCCTTTTTCCTGAGGTGCCTTTAGAAACAGAGGACATCCCTTGGAGAGAAATGGCACACAATATTGTCACGGAGGAACCCTCTACTTTCAAATTTCTAATCAAAGAAACAGATGACGATACCAAGATAAATAACATCCCTCATTCATTCTTGCCAAACTTTCATAGATTATATAAGGAAGGTCTAGATACCTTCCTCTTCGAGTTCAACGTACTTTGTAGAAGCTATGACTATGTGACGGATGCCCAAAAATTGAAACTTTCCTGCCACACTTAAGAGCATTGCACTACGACGGCTAATGGGTCTTGGAAAACATAACATCTACTCATGGGACTAAATGACAAGGAAATTTATAGACAAATACCAAGACTAATGAAAAGATAAATAAATAAGAGAGGAAGTCTTCACAATGATGCAACATGAAGATGAGAGCCTTGAAGATTATGTTGAATGATTCACCTATAACTTGTAGAGGGAAAATCAAGGAGATTTGGCTCATGAGACATGACATGTCCTATTTCTAAGAGGAATCCAAGATGTTTCTATAAAAATCCTCAACCTGATGGGAGGGGGAGACATTTCTTAGTTAGAATAGAATATTATCTTGGAACTTTGCCGTAAATATTCCAAAGGCACATCAATACCAGGAAAAAGACCAAGAGATATACTGGTGAGAACTGAAAAGAATTTTGGAGGTGGAGTTACGAGAGTATAAATAGGGAACATGTTAGAAGACTTCAAGACCGATATACTTAGTTCCCTCAGCTCCCAATTGGATACTTTGCAAATGAAGAAGAAGACAAAGGAAGAAATAGAACGAGATTTGACTATATTTTGCCCGAGATGCAGAATGAACCACCCATGGAAAGAATGTTCGTTGGATTTGATCGAAGTTTGAGGACTATGCAGCCAGGACCACGCTACTCACAATTGTCCATCCTTACCAGGAATAAAATCTATTTACCATAAAGCTGAGGAACGAGAATAGTTATGATATGTCTCTCAGAAGCGAGCCTTGCGGCTTAGACCTCAAGGAATGATCCAAGATCAATCTCGATATTTAAATTCATATTGGACTAACCCTTCCATGCAATATGATTCTCAACCATGAGGAATTACAACACAACAATGGGTATCTCCTCCTCCTCTAAACCAGTTATGGAAATAGGGATGGAAAAATCCCACGGTAGGATGGCCTTAATAGCCTATCACACAACCACCCATGCAACTCCTTCCTCCTCCTCAGATGCATGCATCCACATCTGCCCATCCCTAACCAAAAATACTTGCACAACCCATTCCTAACCCAAATAATGGAAGGTCGGGTCAACCATTGCAAGTTGTTGGACTTGCGACCTACCCAACCTATTCCGCATCTTCCATGGAATGTAAGGATATTCACCTCTGATTCGGGAAGACACTAACCAACCAACCTCGTATTAGCATTGAATATTTACATGAGGATGTACCAAATGAAGAATCATAACAAAAACAATCTCAGGAACCTTCAAAAGCTAATAATTCCCACCTTGAACTTCAAGACCCACCCTGCCCTAAAAGGGTAAACCGAGAGAAACCCTTTACACAAACTGAGTTTGATTTATTAGGAGAACTAAAAAATGTGTGTGTCAAAATATCTCTACTTCAAGCAATTAAGGATGTACCTATTTATTCAAAAGTGGTGTGAGAACTTTGTTTGAGAAAACCTGGTAGGAAATGAAAGGATCCCCAAACCATTCATGTCATGGGAAAACTGTCAAATTTAATGATGGGGGGAGTTCTCGCAGCTAAATACTCTGACCCTGGAAGTCTAGTCGTTAATGTGCAAATCAACAATACACTTATTAGTAACACATTAATTGACCTTAGGGATTCCATCAACGTTATGACACATGAGATCATGGAAGCCTTAGGTCTTATAGGCCTTATAAAAAACCCCACCATACTTCAACTTGCTGATAGATCAACCATTAAACCATAGGGAATATTATAAGATTTAGTGCTCTCTATGGATTCATGGGAATATCCCGTTGAATTCATGGTCCTACAACCTAAAACCTCTCTAGGTGGGTATCCTCTAATCCTGTGAAGGCCTTCGCTGGTCACTGCTGATGCCTACATCAATTGTAGGTAAGGCAACATGACCATCTCCCATAAGACATCCAAAAAACAATTAACTCTCTACCCTCACGCTAAACCCAACATGGACATAGAAACACCACTTTGGGTTGACGAAGAAGAGAGTGATGGAGAAGATGAATCCCATCAAGTCCTCTCCATAGATCAATACTTAGCCATGAGAGATAAAACAAAGGATGATGAAATCAATGATTTTATAGCATCTTCCTCTTCCTCAGGGAACATACATATTCTCGAGCATGTTATGAAAACATAAACTTAGCTTTCATTAGCCTCAACAAGCATCTCACTCATCGAACATGAATCCCCACCAAAAAAATATCAAGGATCCCTTATAGAAACCATAGAAATCAACCAAGGGAAAACCTTGAAAATCAACCAAGGACTAACTGAACATCAAAAGGAGCGAGTGGTTAAAATGTTGCAAAAGCACAGTGATGCCTTCACATGGGATTAGTATAATATGAAGGGAATACATCGTGACCTATGCACACATCACATATATATTAAGGAAGGAGACAAACCCATCTTCCAACCCCAGCGCCAGATGAACCCGACACTAAAGGACATAGTCAAAGAAGAGATATAAATATTGCTTACATCTAACTTCATCTATCTAGTTTTTGATAGCGAGTGGGTATCCTCTCTTGTCATGGTACCGAATAAAAATGGTAAATGGATAATTTGTGTCGACTATAGAGAACTCATTAAAGAAACACATAAAGACCACTTCCCATTTCCTTTCATTGACCAGGTCTTGGACATGCTAGTAGGAAATAAATACTTTTTATTTCCTCGACGGATTCAATGGATATAACCAGATCCAAATCGCACCCGAAGACCAAGAGAAGACAATGTTCACATGTCCTTGGGGTACATTCACCTACTGTGTTCTACCATTTGGGTTATGCAACGCCCATGCCACCTTTCAACGAATTTTTATAGGTACATTCTCTTATCTAATTCATGATTGCACGGAAATATATATGGACGATTTCACAACATATGGGGACGAATTCGATGAGTCATTAGACAATCTGGAGAAAACACTGATAAGATGCAAAGAGTCAAATGTCTCCCTCAATAATGAAAAATGTTTAATGATGGAAACTGATGGCATCATATTAGGACACCACATCTCAACCAAAGGTATTCAAGTCGATCGAGAAAAAGTAAATGCAATATCAAATTTTCCAATTACAACTTTGTAAAAACAGGTATGAAGTTTGCTAGGATATGTTGGTTATTACCGTAGATTCATTGAAATTTTTTCACGCATTTCTCTTCCATTATTTTCTTTACTTAACAAAGACACTAAATTTGTATGGACAAAGATATGCCAATATGCACTTGATGAATTGAAAATCAAAGTGTCTGAAGCTCCTATTTTATGAGGACCTGATTGGTCCCTCCCATTCCATATTTCCATAGATGCATTAGATATTGTTGTCAGAGTTGTTCTTGAACAACTAGGAGGAAAAGACCCATATGCAATTTACTATGTCAGTAAGAATCTCTGTCCTGCATAATTGAACTATTCGATAACCAAGAAAGAGTTTCTTGCTATTATTCATGCAATAAACAAGTTTAGGCACTACATTACTGGATATTCAGTAATCTTGGATATTGATCATGCTACTATCAAATATTTAATGAACAAACCAATCACCAATGGCAGGGTCACTAGATGTTTGCTTTTATTGAAAGAATTTGATATCACCATCCTATATAAACTGGGAAAAGACAACGTAGTGGATGACTTTATTTCTAGAACAATATCTAATGAAAATGAACCTCCTGTAGAAGAATACTTTCCAGATGAACATCTCCTTGCAGTATCTACTAACTCACCTTGGTTTTCAAATATTGCTAACTTTTTGTTTTCAGGCAAGCTCCCACATCATTTGAATCCCAAAGAGCATTAAAGTATAGTCAGAAAAAGCGAAATATTTTCATGGATTGATGGTTGCCTCTTCTACATAGTACAAGGAAAAGACCCTCTAGTGGAGGTTTTTGCGGAAACCCCTATAAAAATAACCCAAAAATCCGTTTATAGCGGATGATACTAGCGAAGGTGAGCGGGCAAAGGTTTTAGCAGATGTTTTATGTCGGTGATTTTATAAGTACATAATGCACTGATACATTTTATACAACAGGCGCATCAGTGCCCTCAAAACTAGCGCACCGTAGTAAGGTTATTTCAAATAAAAATTATAATCCGATGCGCTATGTAAATAATGGCGCACAATTTCTCTAAACAATTGTGCACTGTTGCAAGGTTATTTTTTTTTAATTTTATATACGATGGTGCACTATTTAAATAAGTGCACCGGGACGTACGATTTCTCCGAAACATTGTTGCACTGTGGATAGGTTTTCAAAAAAAAATTAAATCGGTGTGCTCAGTAAATAAAGGTGCACCGATGCAGCTAATTATTTAGCGCATCATACAAGTGTTAAATACATTTTTTTTTACTAGCCATAATCTTAATCATACATAGATGTCAACATAGAGAGAAACAACAACAACAGAGGGTTGACATGTACAATGTTTTATGGGATTGAGAGGTGAGGGAGAGGGAGAGGGAATTTTGTTTTCATTGAGAGGCGATCCAATTTTATTTTCATTGACCAAGAAATAAATACCGGTGTGTTACATCAGTAACCACACCATAATAATATTCTTTAAAAATGCTCCGTGCGCAACTTAACACTGGAAGAACCGATGCGCTATTAGTAGAGCGCACTATTATATGGTTAAATAAAAAACATTTACACACCAATGTAGGATAGTGTCAAAAAATATATTCCGGTGCACTCCATTGTCTCATGAGCACTGGTGTGCACCAATGCTCCAATATGGAGCACCATGTTAGGGTTAGTTTCCAAATTTACGCGGTGCGCTAGGTAAAACCGGTCGCATCGAGGTGTCTATTATTATACCGCACCGTGTCATGATTAATTTTTTTTTTTTGCACCATTGTAGTTTTTCAAAAAATGTACGGTGGTGTGCTATGTAGTAGTAAACGCACAAGTGTGTACACGTGCCCAAAAACACACACACCGTGTTAGGGTCGTTTTAAACAAAAATATAATACATGCGCTCAATAAACATGTACGCCTCGGTGCGGTTGGTTATCGGGCACATCGGAACATGGTTTTTACCTTTTTTAGTGTTTTAGAGATCAAATGCACCAATGAAACCTTTTCCTATCTGAAGCACCCGATCGTTGGTGCTTTCCTTGCTTGCCTTCCTTTCGTATGTTGCTTAGTGCGCAAATTTTGAATTTTTCCAAACGATGGGAAAAATTGTTTTTTTTAGTACGTCGCAACCATGCCTCTGCGACGAAAAAATGTGTAGGTAATGTCCTTGTTTCTTCACAACTTAAGTTTTCACCAGATTAAAATTTAAAATTGAGTGAAGTTTTAAGTGTAAAAAAAAAAAATGCGCAGTGCGTTCGAAGGGCTCGACTTGCACTGCCTACGGTGCGACCTGCAAATTTACAGGGCACACCATGTACCTTGTTATCTTTCTCTACGGTGCATTGGTAGACATAAATGCACCAGCGTGTCTGTTCAACGACGCACTGAAGAAAAGTATATAACTGGTAGGGAGGTGTGTCAAAGCACAAATTACGCACCGGGTCGTTAAAGCAGATGGTGCACCGCCCTTATGAAATATATTTTTATGCAGTGCATTGGTAAACATGCACACTGGAGCGTTCATGTTTACCAAACACAGCGCTGATAAATGTAACATTGTGTTTTGGTGCACGCCGTAAATTTTTTGGTGGCACCATACACGGTGCGATAGTAATGACCGGAACACATCGCAAAAAGTTTCGTACTTGGAAATTTGGAAAAGTTTATGTGACGGTGCGTCGATGTTCGTTGCACACACTGGTGCGTGTAGTGAACGTATATGCACCACTTTTTTTGCTAATTTATAAAAAATTGTTTACATGCGTTAAGATTTTAATTTGTTTTTTGGTTTAAGCGATGCGTAGGATAAATGTAACACACTGATGCGTATGTGTTGTAGTGTAGCACCTCGATGCGGTACATTTTTACAACGCATTGCATAACATAGTAGAACATATTTTTTTCGATGCATTACTTTACGCTGATGCAATATGGGTTGCCTACGATGCGTGACTGTTTTTGGGGTGCATCGGTAATGCAATTAACTTGTTTTTTGAAGGAAGTTATTTTTTCGTATTTATAGATAAATTTACAATTCAATAGATTTTTTTTTTATGTTTTATGTATGAGTGAGACTGGTGTATTTAATATGTTAATCATGCAGAGACGTGAGTGGAGAGAGCAAAAACAACATTAGGAGTAGAGGGTGGACCTGTACAATGTTGTACAGGAATGGGAGGCGAGGGAGAGGGAGAGGGATTTGTACCCTCACCCTATTAATATAATGACTCCTCTTCTCTTGAGGAGTGTAGACCTCCTTAAGTACTATGAGAAGGCTACATCCCTGAAGGGTCACTCTGGCTTGTTGATGCACCTGATCCATTGATGGGATGTCCATCAACAATCTTTTTGTGTGGGTCTTGATCAGTGGTACCATCCCACTAAGGAGGATATTTATTTTATCACTGGGCTATCTAGGAGAGGGGATGATTTTCCACAGTTCCCATATGTCCCAATAGGTATTGTAATAGAGAGTCAACTCATGTACTCTCGACGATATATTGGGTTTTCAATACATTCCCCAACTTATTTTCAGGTGTCTGGTGGACAACTATAGATCGTTTATTTCATTGCAGAGGAGGTTAGGTGCCTCTCACTGTTAGTGATGACCATAGCAAAATTTACCAGTGATGGGCAGCGCATTAGTTTCCCTCTTTTGTATTATGTTGATTCGTTGGTATAGAGGCCATGGTGTATCAAATGATCTGTAATTTTTTTGCGTCAGTTTTGTATAGCGCTAGACAAATGTCATACTATGATACATGGGAGGTCGAACTTTCCTTTTGCCTTAGAGTTGTTTTGATTATTTTTTGAAAGGTTTTCAGAGACGAGGCCTACTTTTGTTCGTCAGCCTACCAAGCTAAGGACTGAGGTGCATATCCACATGTGGGGGGAGATGATTCCCAAGAGGGGCTAGCCAGAGTTTCCGGCCAGGATTTCCACAGACGCATTGGGGCTACTCTCCAGTGACGCAAATCACATGTTCATCATGGTGTCGTGTCCTTACGCAGGTTTGTATTGGTGAGGATGTCCGAACATCCTATTCACAACAAGTGAGCCACCATATGATAGAGGTAATATTTGTGTTTTGTTTAAATTAATCTAGTTTCATTTTATTGTCTTAGTTAATTAGAAAAAAATAATTCTAACAGGTTCTTTAACTTGTTTTATTAATTTGTTTAATGAATTAACTATGTAATTTTTGTTCTGTACTATATATTTTGCAGATATTGGCACTTTCATTGGGGGCGTTCCTCCTCCCCCAGTAGATGATGATGAGGAGATGATGCCCGAGGCCACAACGGGTCAGGGTTGTCGAGTGCAGATACCCAACAACATTTGTCGTAGGACTGATACCAGATTATGGTTGGAGTTGGGTGACCGAATCTCTGCACTTTTGACTGAGGTGGGAGTTCACCATGCCCTGATGCAAGACATCAGTGCAGATCCTACGCTCTTGGATATTTGGAGGGATATGTTGTGTGATATGATGCCTCTTATGCGTCATATTGTCAGAGATTCCAGGAAACTAGTAGAGAGGAGGGCTCTCGATGATAGGCATGACTCTTATTCCAGTACAACCTGTTCATCTAGTACCCCATCGATTGATGATGGTGGTCATGATCATCCTTCTCCACATCCTCCTTCACCTCACCCAGATCATGAGGAGGCAACACATATTCCTCCTCCTCCTCCTGCTTCACCTCACCCAGATCATGAGGAAGCAACACATATTCCTCCTCATCCTCTTTCACCTCAGATAGATGAGCATGCCAGATATATTCCTCATCTTCCTCTTTCACCTCACCTATATGAGCATGTAGGACCTATTCATCATCCATCATCTTCCACTACAGACCAGGCCTCCACTACCATTGTAGATATGCAGATTATCCCACCGGCTGGACTAATTATGTTACAACAGTTATTTGACTTGTCCATGATATATATATATATATATATATATATATATATATATATATATATATATATGGTGTTTTTTTTCTATTGATCATCTTGATCATAGATGATTTTAGGGGCGAAATTTCTCTCATGGGTGAAATTAAGGGGCCTTCAATTTTTTATTGGGCAAATTTTTTGTATTAGAGTGATTTTTTTAAACTTATATCATTAGCCCGTAATTTATTTTAGGGGAAAATTCGTGTACAGGGTTAGCCCATGTTTTTAGGAGGGATAGAGGAAAAAAAATTATATTTAGCCCCCAAAATTTGGAGGGACAAGCTTCCATTAGCCAAATTTCTAGAAGTATGGGAATTTCTGATAGCTTCTTCGCCCTGCCATTTGGTAAAATCGGGGTTTATGGTTTAATTTCGCTCTGATTTTGTGGTATGGGCAGTGGGCAGTGGGTAGCTACAACCTACAATCTTCCCTTTACCCGATTTCAATCTTCCCTTTGCCCGATTTCCAAAGAACATGGATATTTTTGGCCCTCCCACATGGTATAAATTATATGGGATCTGAAATGCATTCCCCATTTTACATCTTCTTGCTTATTTGAATTTCCCCTTTGGGCCTTAACAGAATGGAGGTTTACAAATTACAGTTTTACCCTTCGACCTTCTTCTGCTACCTCTTATTTCTCCTTTAGGCCTTGAGGTTTACGGTTTTAATATTTTACTCGACGTTCTTCTGCTGGGTAACGGGTTACTCCCAAGTTCGGCCCAGGCACCACTCGCAGAGGAGGACATCGCCTTTTTTAGCCTTCCAATAGAAGAGGAGGACCCCGCTCGTGGCTCGACGTTGAGGCTCGACCACACTGACAAACTATCATATCTGGATTCTGATTCTCTACGTTTCCATCAAACAAGTGGTGTAGGCGCGGCTTTAGAGAGGTGCTTACTGATTTTCTATTTGCTGAACATATAAGTTAGTGAATGTCTTTTTACATCCATCCGGTGTAATTTTCATCAAAACTGCAATACAAGAGATAACACAATTCAAATAACATTTAAATTGTTTAATGGCATGAAGGTTTCATCATAGTTGATTTCTTGTTTCTTTGCTTAGCCCTTGGATACCAATATTTATTCATGATTATCCAGTGATCCATTAACTTGTAGTTTATTTTGTATACCCATTTTCATCCTCCTATTGGTACTACACATCATACCTTTTTCTCTGGGAACCCCTTTGAAAATACTTGGAGGGCCTTGTGCTTTTATATTAATCATTTTAGTTCTTGGTAACATCCCTTTGATTCTCTTGTTTACAGCAACTAAGATGAGTCAACTTTATGTCCCAATGAGATTATTCGGTTCCACCTTGATTCATGTTACAAATTATTAGTACCTATGTGAGTCGTACTCATCCTGTGTTTCCCAATATTAACCTCTAGTTGTCTTAGTGGTTTATTGATATGTCATTTAAAATATGTGTTCCCAATAATTGACCATTCCTAGTGGAATGCTTTCAGTCACTACTAGGTGATTCTTGCATTTATTGTATGAACAAGGAAAGTCTCCAGTACACTTCTCATTTCCTTCCCCATTACCTTTTGTTGTCATTATATGTCAGCCACACCTTAATTTCTACCTCATGTTGGATTCAATGACTCATCATTACCTTGCTTCTCATGGGCCTCCCCCTATTGACTTCAAAACCTATATTCTATGGGTTTTTCTTAGAGGACTATCTACCTTGGCCTCATCTTCATCATTGGTGGGTGCCTTAGAATAAGCAAGGATAGACATGAGTGCTCCTTGATATGGTTGTTTCATACATGCTTCACTTCAACTCATCATTACACTTTTGAGAAATATACACTTGACAGTTCAATGATCCAATTGATTCTACCAATTTCTCAAACATTTTTGAGATGCATCATACCTCAAAAGGCAGTTTCCATTCAAGTAGTCCCCCACATGTTCTGGCATCACCATTTTCTTTCAAATATACAACTCCATTTGTTGTAATTCAAATACTAGGTCTTGGAGTTTACGGACACCATTGTCAACTTTTTGGTCAATTCTAGACATCAATAACATTTGTTTACAATAGTTTACAGTTTAAATTTTGGTCAATTCTGGAAATCAATAACTAGGAGTTCCCTTATTTACAACAGTTTACATATTACCCATTGACAGATTCTACACCAAATATCAAGGAGTATTTCCAAATCTTTGATCTTGAATACCCTTGATAGAAGAAGGCATTAAGAACTCAACAACATGACTGGGACACCTGTAGTAGCAACTATGTCCATGTTCAATTAGTGATGCTCATTATGATGTGGACACATAAAATTGTAGAGAAATAGAGCAAGATGAGTTGGTGGATGAGCAACATTTCGAAGGGGCAATGTGGCAAAAGGTCAATTCCATTTCTAGTTCCATGAAGAAGGTGAGCATTTCATTTTAAATATAGCCACACATGGGTTGCTTGAATCGCTGTCAAAAGCTTATGGTTCCCTGCAACTTCATTTCTTAGAAAAAAATTCTTTAGGTTTGAGTAGGTTACTAACCTTCTTCGTGTGGGGATGGTAGGTATCTTAGAGCCTTCACGAAGTCTGTAGAACTAGATTTCTCTTTCTTCATCCATCTTGCATCCCAAAGATACCATTCCTTTGAACTCGATTACAAAACCACCAAAATCTATATGCTTTGTTTTGGTTTCATTTTTTTTTCTCATGGATGGTTGACGGAGGCGCATACTCAGGGTATTTTCTGCTCCAACTCTTGCTGAGAGATGGCTATGGATATATTTCATTTTCTAGCATGAGCTGGGCAACACAATGTTCTAATTTCTTGTATTTCTTCACTAAAAGATTCTTGCAACAGTTTGTTTCTCAAAGCTTGGTTGCAGATCTAAAGAGGAATTTCTTGGACAAATTCAAGATTTCATGCTAGAGTGAAGGTTATCTACTTCTGTAACCTTCAAAAACATTTCAAAACCTTAAGGCAGAAAGGATTGTAGGGTTTCAGATCTACATGCTGTGATTTTGAACCAAAATGGATTCCTAGGAGTGTCTTAATTGACCCCATAGCCCAATGAACCCAAATAAGGCACTGGAACTCACTTCTACAACCATCCCATTTGTCGTTTTAACTAAACTTTCGCAAGGAACAGATCTGGAGATTTTAATGAATATTTGACTCAGATTTGTTTTGGATAGGGATGCCCTCCACTCACAATTCCAGACCTCTAGAAAGGGTGAACTCACTCCTGGGGCGCACAAGTATGTTGGATGAGACATGGATCGAACTTGAGAACAATCGACTTGCATCAATGTTACCGATTAACTGCTGGAAACCCTGAAAATGCCAAAATTATATACGAGCTGTGATAAAAATTCATAACTTCGGTTGTTCTAAGTCTGAAATGGGTAATATCCTGTAGGATAACCAGAAAGTTTGAAGGGGAGAACTCAAAGCATCTTGCAAACATTCTTAGAATTTCGCCCAGGATCATCTCTGCTTGTGTATTGGCTTAGAGGTTAGGGTGGTCTATCAATTAATTTATGTGATACTTGCCTGGACTAATTCTTGTTCATCCTTCTATGCATAATCATGTTCAACCAAACTTGAAACAGAGACCCCTATGACAGTCTTTTCATGCCACAAAAATTCCCTGGCCAATGCACATATCCTCTAGCATGGTAAGAGTCTAAGAGGATGAATCTACAACACCTAAAACTGATTCATTTTGAATCCAGAATTTAAGAGGGCGGGCTTATACAAGCTTGCATGATGACTGTTTGATTAAATGCATAAATGCACAAATTCATTGTCTGCATAATAGCTTTTACAGGAGGTGATTTACCAGCCCCGTTTGTGCACGATGAAGATGATTTATCAACCTCCTTATTTTCTATTTATTTATTCCTTACAAGTGCTTGGAAAGACTGTTGCAACACTCCTTATACTGAGCCCGTACAACCTTGATACTTGTACCCTTGTTCATGGAAAAATATGAATTGAATAATATTTCAAATAGAGGGATATAATAAATCTTGAAGCTGATGTATTTTGAGACATAAAAAAATACCCTCAAGGTTGAATTTGTAAATCTTAGCAATTTTGGGAAGTTTGAGTCAGCCAAAGATCATAAATCACAAACATTATTTGGTACCATTGCCAACAAAGAGAATACTGCCAACGAAGTTGGCATAAATAATGTAATAGAGGCAAGTACATGATTTTTAAATTTAGCTTAAGAAACCAATATTTCCCATAATATTGAGCTCAGTATGGCAGAAAGACAAGAACTTCAAATAAAGAAGGCAAAACTTATGGCCATGCTTGATGAGGTGCACACTTTTTCCTACAACCACGAGATGGCTTTTCATGTTAAGATAAAATTATCTATAGAATATAAACTTCCAAATTTTTTATGCTGCCAATGGAAAGGTGAAATGCACTCAAAAGATAGTTATGAGTTTGCATCAATTAGCCTTCAATTTTAATAGGAAGAAAGACAATATGCATAATCCTTTCAACTAGTCACTTTGATATCTAGACTCGGTTACGTGGTAATGGACAATTCTATTATAGTATGAAATGCATTAATGGTAGATTCTGTTTTATTCCTTTCATACTAAAGAGGTTATGAGTGTAGAAGCAATTTTCATGTGTTTGTTTTTCCTATGAAGCTATGCTACTATTGTAATCTCATGTTACTCCAAAAATTTAAATCCCCACAGGGAATGGCATGCATATCATTTGGTACATAGACAGCCTAACCTTTTCAATGGACTCAATTATGTAGAATAGGTTTTTATGCAAAACAATTTTGTGCTTGTTGATCCAGGTTTTAGTCTCTTAATGACTGGCATTTAAGTATCTAGGCTTTGATCGATGAATCTCATTCATGATTTATGATATTCAGTGCCAAACTCCTGGTAATGCAGATCACTTATAATAGGGCATGTACACTGAGAAACGATTCTTAGTGCAATTGATTGACACATGATCATGTTCAGGCACTTTCTATTTACTCTGTTTGCATTAAAGTTGTTCCATCGCGAATTGATGTACTCTGAATCATGAAACCCATATTTCAGTTGCCTTGGTTGCTATGGATTTTTGTCCTTTTATGATTCCCTTCTTCGAATACATGATAAAATACCATACTTCTAGGTCTTTCTGAATAATTTTATTCTTTTGATTATATGAGCCAAGAATTTGTTGCTAGAACAATTCTTTAGGAGTTTTACTGTATGCCAGGATGCTCTTTTTGATTTAATATATTTCTACACACATTTTAATGGAGGTATCAGTAACTATCATATCTTTTCACCTACATTTTTTGATGTCACCAAGGCTGGCCAGACAAGCCTTTTTCTCTTGCAGACTTCTTGTTTCAAGCTGTGATTTAACAAGTACAATAGGTTGAAATCATGGTGTTTTCATGATTCCAATGCGAATCTTTTTCATAGTTCTAATCTATTACCTATCAATTCAATATTCCAAAAGAAAAGCCTCCGGTGTCGATAATAATTGCCGAGAGAAAAGTAAGACCGAGGAAACAAAATAATTTACAATCAAAGTTTGGCAAGCCTCTCAACCATTAGGTTTCCCTCCCTATTGATGATCATTTCAAACTCAGCATAAGGCAAGAACCATGATTTGATAGGTAGAGCAGCTTAAAATCATGGAAGGTCGGTGCAAGAACCCTGTAAGGTGGGTGCCTCTGAGCTCAAGTAATGCCCTTGCCTAAATTTCCTAATGCTAGATGCCATCTTTTTTTCTCTCGTCAACTGAATTGGCAAGATGATATTACATGCTACTGTGATGATTTTCAAACATTTTTTCAAAGACTCAATCAATTTACAACCAAAGAAGCAAGAGAACCATCCAAATATTGGAAAACAATGCTAAGTACCCAACCTTTCTGTAATGTCCCCAAGGCCGAACCTTGTTGTAAATCATGTCTATGAAGTGTAAAGCTTGCATTATGAATTGTAATTATGTTTTATAGGCTGGTGAGCCAAGTTTATATAAGCTAGTGGGCATATGTGTTATTAGACCGGAGAGCCTAAGTGTTAAGGCCGGGAGCCTGCTTTTGTATATGTAATCATGTAGAACATTAATAAAAATATAAACACTGCTGTGTGCAGACCGACCACGATGAATGAGTGAAGGGGGACAAAGCTTCCAAAGAGTGGGTGAGGGATTGGGGGCTGGAAGGTTGGAAAGAGGGGCTAAGCCTAGGGGCTTAAGTCCTTGGGAATAATATTTTAATATTATTCCAAAATCCATGTGAAATGTGATGTTTTATCCTAAGTTCTTTGGAAGGACAAGTGACTTCCAAATGGGAAGGAACGAGCTTCATGGGTGACAAGTGTCAACCCAAGAGCATGCAGTTAAAACTGTTGAGTTGAGCCATGATGGGGGTTCGTTCTCCATTCTATCATTTGTTGTCTAAACGATGTGACCTCTGGGTCCGAGCTCGACATATCACACACAACACTGAAAACCGAAACCATGAGACCTCTGTGATTGTCCGGTGTATTCTCGTATGGTCTCTGTGTTTGGCCTCCATACTCGACCTCTGCATAATTTCCTGTCACGCATCGTGTAACTGGTAACCCGTGATCTCATTTGTGTCTTCTGTAGAACTCGACACCTGGATAATCGCCTGAGCGTGATGTGTTTTAGCGTCTGGTCATTGCTATTTGCGGGACTATGCCTGTTTTTTGTTGTGGTCGTCATCCTAGTGTCAACTAAGTGCTTGATGTTGTTGTGGTTTCCCTCACCCGGTTGGAATTGAGTTGAAGGGTGTGCTGAAGAAGTGGGTTGTCAGGCCCGTGGTAGAAGAAGCGGGTTGTTAGGCCCATGGTAGAAGAAGCAGGTTGTCAGGCTTGTGAGCAATTCCCTCCAGGTGAGGGAGTCTGCTGGGAAGTGGTTTTCTCCTAGAGAGAGTCCAGCACTAGCTTCATAGCTCTGAGAATTCCTGATCTGGCTTGTTGCCAAGGCCCAAAGAGGGAGGTGAAGCATCAATGGACTGTGCTTGTGAAGGTGTATACTCCTGGGCAGAACATGCATGTGGGGAATGAGAGTCTGTTAGTAGTGGGCATAAGAAGGCATCCTGGGAAGAATCCTTCCGGTTATTCGTTGCAATTTTCCCTGTAACCTCAGCCTAGACTAGGATTCCTTTCCTTGGGTGGAGCTTAGTCCCAGCTTGGGGGTGACCCACTGCTGAGAGTGATGAGCAGCGTGGTCTAAGGCTGGAAGGTTCGTGGAAGGCCTGCATGTGGTTGGTGGAATTACGCCAGTAATAAAAGATAAGTGTTAATTTTGTACTTAATTTATAAGTATATGCATGTATGTGATGCTTATATGTAACATGTATTATGTGTGCATATGAATTATTGTTAATGCCTGGGATTATTTATGTTAGCAGTAATCTTGTGCTTACTTTGAGTTAAATGTGTTTAATTTGATTTAAATGCATGTTATTAATTAAGTATGAGTATGATGTTGTTCCACACAGTAGCGTTTTGCCCGACCAGTGGGATTAAGGCCGGGGGAGCGCTACAGTATGGTATCAGAGGATTAAGGCCGGGGGAGTGCTACAGTATGGTATCAGAGGATTAAGGCCGGGGGAGCGCTACAGTATGGTATCAGAGCCTAGTTTCAACGCTGAGCCTGGATGGGCCGGATAAGCGGTCTTTGGACCGAGGTTTTGAGAAGAAATTGTGTCTGGAGGACTAATTTCAGACCTCAGAATGTTTCTGAGTGTCAACAGACTACTTGACCGTGTTACAAAGCTCAGGAGGGATAACACCTTTGAAGTGTTCAAAGGGAGACGAAGATTGAAACCGTCGCATAAAAATTAAGTTTAGGAGGGAGAACACTCAGTCATTGGGCAGAAGTCATTGAGGAGTGAATTGGGCGATCATAATTCTCTGTGGAGAGCTTGCAAAATCGTGAGGACCGTAGGATCCAGTAGAGCTTGCGAAATCGTGAGGACCGTAGGATCCAGTAGAGCTGTAAGGTGGTTAGGAGTTGGACGAATTCACCACCCTAATATAGGGAATCAACGTGAACCGTTGATCGTGGTCAATATGAGTCGTTGATCTCGTTTCAACCCACGTCATTGGATCATTTCGCGAATTCGGGGTTTGTGAGTTTGGAGGGAAGACCAAATTCTTGGTTTCGCAAAGTTCTGAGTTGTGAGGAGTAGGGAAGGAGATCCAGACCGTTGGATCCAAGCCACGGGAGAACTGTTGGATCAGAACCTTTGCGGGGTATCGCGTATCTGGGGTTGAAAGATTTTCTTTTCGACTGCGAAGTCTCGAAGTGCCGAGCGTCGAGGGCTCATACGAACACGTAGCACATCCGTTAGGTGGGGGCCGCATGGTTGACAGGTGGACCTTCTTAAGGACACCATGTGTCACTACATTGGTGGGCGACAACTGTGCTGTGGGCCCGGAGGGTAAGGAAATCGAATTTTCCGAAGTCGGGGGTTGGAGAGGGAAGCGAGTATGAGATCCTCGAGGACCAAAACCTTGAAACCCGAAGTCTCAAAGTACTGAAATCTTAAAAAATGAAAGAACCGTAGCGGGTTTTAACCATTGGATGTTGGGTAAACATAGACCGTCGATCCACCCGATTTGCACGAATTCGGTAAATCGAAACTCCGGGAGATAGATGTGTGTGCCTTAAACTCTTCGAAGGTCAAAAGCCCGAGTAGCACCTAGTATTATAGCATTTGGTCACGACCTTTGGTTACGAGGGTAGGGAGAAAGAGGGAGCTATCACCCGAAAATTACAGAGCCGAGAAGAACTCGGAAAATTTGTGAAGTCGAAGTGTTTTCTTATTCACGTTGGTTTATGAATGTTGTAGTTTTATTAAGGGTTTAGGTCCTAACAAACTTTGCTGGACTACACTTTGTGTGTGTGCAGAGTTCAATGAGTGTCAGGACAGTCGCGAATCGACGCCGAGTATAGAATTGGAAGAGGTGTTGATTGCCTCCAATTCAGAGAATGAAAGAGAAGGAAGGGATGTCAACTTGGGAGTCAAAGGATCGAACTTCAATGGGCATGGAAGAGAATTGGATAAGGAAGGGCATGTGATGAAAATCATTGAAATATTGCAGAAAGATGCCCAGGCTCGCCGAGCCGATAGTCGAAAGCTCATGAGGGTCAGGGATCAACAGGGTGAATTCAACTTAAAGATGTTGAAGAGCCTGGAAAGAATAGAAAAGAAATTGGAAAAGGAGAGTGACACAAGAAAAACAGGGAGTCGCAGGGCTCCTGAGAGAAAAAGAAGATCGAGGAGTGGTTACAGACATTGTTGTCGCTCCCCAAAGCATTCCGGTAAGGAAGCACACAGTAGTTCAAGCCCATCCCCTACCATAAAACACCGAAGATCTAAAGTGGATGAATTGAAAGGGGAGATGAATAAGATTAAGCTTCCTACGTTTGATGGAGAACATAAGAAGGAGGAAGATGCCGAAACATGGTTGCTTGGCATGAGGAAATATTTCCAACTGCAGAATTATTCCTCTCATGTAGAAGGAAGAATTGCGATGTATCAACTAAAAGGAAAAGCATCCATGTGGTGGGATCAACTTGTGTAGGTGCAACACGTTAGAGAGAAATATATCACACGGAAGGAATTCAAGAGGTATTTCGAGAGGAAATACTTGACTAAAAGATACTATGATAGAAAGATGAAGGAGTTCTTCGAACTCAAGCTGGGCAACATGACCATTGATGAATACGAACGAAGGTTTTTGGAATTACTGAAGTATGTTCCATTCATCAGAGATGAGGCTGTCAAGATTCATAGGTATTTGAGTGGACTGCCACCTCCCATTGGTGACAAGATTCAGTATGATGATCCGAAGACTATGGAAGAAACAATAAGAAGAGTGAAATGCTTATATGAACAACAAAGAGAAAAGATTACCTTTCGGAAGGCTTGGGATGACCAGAAAAAGTTTAAGAAAGAATAGAGGCAGAAGGGAAAAAAACCTCCCTTTTTCAGAAATAGTCCTCAAGGACATCCATCGATTAGAGAGCCAATAATGGCTGAAGTGGGAGAACACAGGCTGGGACAGACGCCCATTCAGTGTTGGGGTTGTAAAGAGAACCACAAGTACAGAGATTGTCCCCATAAAAATGGCAAAGCAAGAGCTGTCCATAATGTTCAACAAGCTGAAACAGTGGAGGACATGGGCAGTAGAATGCCAAGGATCTATGAGGCCCTGGACAACAAGCAAGCTGAATTTCAAGCGCACATGATTGAAGTGAAAGGTATGATTAACAACCAACCATTTATTATTTTAATTGATTCAGGGGCTAGCCATAGTTATATAGACCCTAGAGTGGTGGAAAGTTTGCATTTATCAAGAAGCAAACATGAAAAGTCTTGGTTAGTGTAGTTGGCTACAAGAACCAAGAGGAAATTCACTGAGTTGGTTAAGTCTTGTCCAATGGACATGAAGGGATTGAGCACGAAGGCTGAATTGAATATTCTGCCGTTAGGCTCTTATGACTGTTTAATTGGGATGGACTAGTTGGACCAAAACCATGCCGTCCTGGACTGTTGTAACAAGGAATTTACATGCCTGGATGAGGAGTGGAATCAGAAAACAGTCCAAGGAATTCCTAGATCTATTATTGTTAGAGAAATCTCAGTAATGCCGTTGAAGAAGTGCTACAGAAAAGGCTGTCAATTATTTGCAGCCCATGTGGGGGAAACACCTAAGGATAAGGTGTCAAGTATTGAGGATCATGAGGTACTAACAAAGTTTGAAGATGTATTTCAGGAGGTACCCAGACTACCTCCGAAGAGAGATATCGATTTATCTATAAATTTGATGCCTGGAGCAGCTCCAGTGTCGAAAGCTCCTTATAGAATGAGTATGCGAGAGCTGAAAGAGTTGCAATTGCAGCTTAAAGAGCTTTTAAAGAAGGGTTACATTCTCCCAAGCATGTCACCTTGGGGTGCCCTAGTCCTGTTCGTGAAGAAGAAGGATGGGACGTTGAGGCTATGTATTGATTTCAGATAGTTGAACAAAGTAACTATCAAGAACAAGTATCCTCTGCCGAGGATCGACGATCTTTTTGATCAATTGAAAGGTGCGAAAATATTTTCGAAGATAGATCTCAGATCGGGATATCACCAGGTAAGAATAAAGGATGAAGACATCAACAAGACCACCTTTAGACAAGGTATGGTCATTACGAGTTCACAGTGGTACTGTTTGGGCTGTCAAACACACCTATTGTTTTTATGTGCTTGATGAATGGTGTGTTCAGGGACTATGTAGACAAGTTTGTGATAGTCTTCCTGGATGACATTTTGGTGTATTCCAAGTCAGAGGAAGAACATGAACAACACCTGAGGATGGTTTTGCAAGTGTTGAGAGAACACCAACTGTATGCTAAGTTGAGAAAATGCTCGTTTTATCAAAGGCAGATCCATTACTTGGGGCACATTATTTCAGAAGAAGGGATCGCCGTGGATCCTGAGAAGGTTGAGGCTATTAGAGAATCGTCAGCGCCAAGGAATGTGGCGGAAGTTAGATCCTTTATGGGTCTGGAGGCTATTACAGAAGGTTTGTCGCAGGGTTCTCAAAGATAGCTCACCCTATCACTTCCTTGCAAAGGAAGTAGGAAAAGTTTTAGTGGACTAAAGAGTGTGAGAAAAGTTTCTAGCGATTGAAGCAGCTGTTAACCAGCACTCCAATCTTGAGAATTGCAGATCCAAATGTGGATTTCGTGGTGTGCACAGATGCGTGTAAAGAAGGGTTGGGAGGAGTTCTCAGTCAGAATGGATTTGTAATCTGTTATGAGTCCAGGAAGCTGAAAGAGAACGAAAAAAATTATGCCACTCACGATTTGGAGTTGGTAGCAATCGTTCATGCTCTGAGGAAATGGAGACATTACCTCATGGGAAGGAGATTTGAATTGAGAACAGACCACAACGGTCTGAAATATTTGTTTGATCAGCCAACCTTAAATGCTAGACAAAGTAGGTGGCTGGAATTTCTGTGTGAGTACAACTTTGAGATCAAGCATATCAAAGGAAAGGAGAATAAAGTGGCCGATGCACTCAGCAGGAGGGTGCATGAATTACATGCTATAGCCATTAGCATGTATCAGATTGATATTAAAAGCATAATTCTGGAGGCTGCAAATGTAGATCTGCAGTACAGAGAATTGGTAGCCAAGCTACAGGGTAAGATGCCATAGAAGATGGAAGTTTATAAATTGGAAACAGATGGAATACTGCTTAGTCCCAGCTTGGGGGTGACCCACTGCTGAGAGTCATGAGCAGCATGGTCTAAGGATGGGAGGTTCATGGAAGGCCTGCATGTGGTTGGTGGAATTACGTCAGTAATAAAAGAAAAGTGTTAATTTTGTACTTAGTTTATAAGTATATCCATGTCTGTGATGGTTATATGTAACATGTATTATGTGTGCATATGGATTATTGTTAATGCCAAGGATTATTTATGTTAGCAGTAATCTTGTGCTTACTCTGAGTTAAATGTGTTTAATTTGATTTAAATGCATGTTATTAATTAAGTATGAGGATGATGTTGTTCCGCACAATAGCGTTTTGCCCGGCCAGTGGGATTAAGGCCGGGGGAGCGCTACAGTATGGTATCAGAGCCTAGTTTCAACGCTGAGCCTGGATGGGCCGGATAAGCGGTCTTTGGACCGAGGTTTTGAGAAGAAATTGTGTCTGGAGGACTAATTTCAGACCTCAGAATGTTTCTGAGTGTCAACAGATTACTTGACCATGTTACAAAGCTCAGGAGGGATAACACCTTTGAAGTGTTCAAAGGGAGACAGAGATCGAAACCATCACATAGAAATTAAGTTCAGGAGGGAAAACACTCAGTCGTTGGGAAAAAGTCATTGAGGAGTGAATCGGGCGGTCATAATTCTCCGTGAAGAGCTCGCAAAATCGCGAGGACCGTAGGATCCAGTGGAGCTGTAAGGTGGTTAGGAGTTGGATGAAATCACCACCCTAATATCAATAATCAACGTGAATTGTTGATTGTGGTCAATATGAGCCGTTGATCTCATTTCAACCCACGTCATTGGATCATTTCGTGAATTCGGGGTTCATGAGTTTGGAGGGCAGACCAAATTCTTGGTTTCACGAAGTTTCGAGTTGCGAGGAGCAGGGAAGGAGATCCAGACCGTTGGATCCAAGCCACGGGAGAACCGTTGGATCAGAACCTTCACAGGGTATCGTGTATCGTGGGTTCGAGTGTTGAAAGATTTTCTTTTCGACTACGAAGTCATGAAGTGCCGAGAGTCAAGGGATCGTACGAACACGTAGCACATCCGTTAGGTGGGGGCTGCATGGTTGATAGGTGGACCTTCTTAAGGACACCATGTGTCACTACATTGGTGGGCGACAACTGTGCTGTGGGCTTGGAGGGTAAGGAAATCAAATTTTTGGAAGTCGGGGGTTGGAGAGGGAAGTGAGTATGAGAGCCTTGAGGACCGAAACCCTGAAACCTGAAGTCCCGAAGTCCCAAAATATTCGAAGACGGAATAACTGTAGCGGATTTTAACCGTTGGATGCTGGGTAAACGTAGACCGTCGATCCACCCGATTTGTGCGAATTCAGTAAATCGAAACTCCAGGAGATAGATGTGTGTGCCTTAAACTCTTCGAAGGTCGAAAGTTCGAGTAGCACCTAGTAGTCTAGCATTTGGTCACGACCTTTGGTTACGAGGGTAGGGAGAAAGAGGGAGCTATCACCCGAAAATTACAGAGCCGAGCAGAACTCAGAAAATTTGTGAAGTTGAAGTGTTTTCTTATTCGCATTGGTTTATGAATGTTGTAGTTTTATTAAGGGTTTAAGGCTTGAAAAACTTCACTGGACTGCACGTTGTGTGTGTGCAGAGTTCAGCGAGTGTCAGGACAACCGTGAATTGTCGCCGAGTATAGAAATGGAAGAGGTGTTGATTGCCTCCAATTCAGAGAACGAAAGAGAAGGAAGGGATGTCAACTTGGGAGTCGAAGGATCGAACTCCAATGAGCACAAAAGAGAATTGGATAAGGAAGGGCATGTGATGAAAATCATTGAAATATTGCAGAAAGATGCCCAGGCTCGTTGAGTCGATAGTCGAAAGCTCATGAGGGTCAGGGATCAGCAGGGTGAATTCAACTTAAGGATGTTGAAGAGCCTCGAAAGAATAGTAAAGAAATTGGAAAATGAGAGTGACACAAGCAAAACAGGGAGTCGCAGGACCCCTGAGAGAAAAACAAGATCGAGGAGTGGTAGCAGACATCGTCGTCGCTCCCCAAAGCATTCCGGTAAGGAAGCACACAGTAGTTCGAGCCCATCCCCTACCAGAAAACACTGAAGATATGAAGTGGAAGAATTGAAAGGGGAGATGAATAAGATTAAACCTTCTATGTTTGATGGAGAACATAAGAAGGAGGAAGATGTCGAAACATGGTTGCTTGGCATGAGGAAATATTTCCAACTGTAGAATTATTCCTCTCATGTATAAGGAAGAATTGCGATGTATCAACTAAAAGGAAAAACATCCATGTGGTGGGATAAACTTGTGCAGGTGCAACACGTTAGAGGGAAAGATATCACATGGAAGGAATTCAAGAGGTATTTCGAGAGGAAATACCTGACTAAAAGCTACTATGACAGAAAGATGAAGGAGTTCTTCGAACTCAAGCTGGGCAGCATGAACATTGATGAATACGAATGAAGGTTTTTGGAATTACTGAAGTATGTTCCATTCATAAAAGATGAGGCTCTCAAGATTCAGAGGTATCTGAGTGGACTGCCACCTCCCATTGGTGACAAGATTCAATATGATGATTTTAAGACTATGGAAGAAACAATAAGAAGAGCAAAATGCTTATATGAACAACAAAGAGAAAATCCTACCTTTTGGAAGGCTTGGGATGACTAGAAGAAGTTTTAGAAAGAACAGAGGCAGAAGGGAAACAAGCCTCTCTTTTTCAGAAATAGTCCTCAAGGACATCCATCGTTTAGAGAGCCAAGAATGGCTGAAGTGGGAGAACAAAGGCTGAGACAGATGCCCATTCAATGTTGGGGCTGTAAAGAGAACCACAAGTACATAGATTGTTCCCATAAAAATGGCAAAGCAAGAGTTATCCATAATGTTCAACAAGATGAAACAGTGGAGGACATGGGCAGTAGAATGCCAAGGATCTATGCGGCCCTGGACAACAAGCAAGCTGAATTTCAGGTGCACGTGATTGAAGTGGAAGGTATGATTAACAACCAACCATTTATTATTTTAATTGATTCAGGGGCTAGCCATAGTTATATAGACCCTAGAGTGGTGGAAAGTTTGCATTTATCAAGAAGAAAACATGAAAATTCTTGGTTAGTGCAGTTGGCTACAAGAACCAAGAGGAAAATCACTGAGTTGGTTAAGTCCTGTCTAGTGGACATGACGGGATTGAGTACGAAGGATGAATTGAATATTCTGTCGTTAGGCTCTTATGATTGTTTAATTGGGATGGACTGGTTGGACCAGCACCATGCCCTCCTGGACTGTCATAACAAGGAATTTACATGCCTAGATGAGGAGGGGAATCGGAAAACAGTCCAAGGAATTCCTAGAGCTGTTACTGTTAGAGAAATCTCAACAATGCAGCTGAAGAAGTGCTACAGAAAAGGTTGTCAGTTATTTGCAGCCCATGTGGGGGAAACGCCTAAGGATAAGGTGTCAAGTATTGAGGATCATGAGGTAATAATAGAGTTTGAAGACGTATTTCAGGAGGTACCCAGACTACCTCTGAAGAGAGATATCGATTTCTCTATAAATTTGATGCTTGGAGCAACTCCAGTGTCGAAAGCTCCTTATAGAATGAGTATGCTAGAGCTGAAAGAGTTGCAATTGCAGCTTGAAGAGATTCTAAAGAAGGGGTACATTCACCCAAGCGTGTCACCTTGGGTTGCCCCGGTCCTGTTCATGAAGAAGAAGGATGGGGCATTGAGGCTGTGTATTGATTTCAGACAGTTGAACAAAGTAACTGTCAAGAACAAGTATCCTCTGCCGAGGATCGACGATCTTTTCGATCAGTTGAAAGGTGCGTAAATATTTTCGAAGATAGATCTCAGATCGGGATATCACCAGGTAAGAATAAAGGATGAAGACATCAACAAGACTGCCTTTAGAACAAGGTATGGTCATTACGAGTTCACAGTGGTACCGTTTGGGCTGTCGAACGCACCTGCTGTTTTTATGTGCTTGATGAATGGTGTATTCAGGGACTATCTAAACAAGTTTGTCATAGTCTTCTTGGATGACATTTTGGTTTATTCCAAGTCAGAGGAAGAGCATGAACAACACCTGAGGATGGTGCTGCAAGTGTTGAGAGAACACCAGCTATATGCCAAGTTGAGCAAATGCTTGTTTTATCAAAGGCAGATCCATTACTTGGGGCACATTATTTCAGAAGAAGGGATCGTTGTGGATCCTGAGAAGGTTGAGGCCATCAGAGAATGGTCAGCGCCAAGGAATTTGGTGGAAGTTAGATCCTTTATGGGTCTAGCGGGCTATTACAGAAGGTTTATCGCAGGGTTCTCAAAGATAGCTCACCCTATCACTTCCTTGCAAAGGAAGGAGGAAAAGTTTTAGTGGACTAAAGAGTGTGAGAAAAGTTTCAAGTGATTGAAGCAACTGTTAACCATCGCTCCAATCTTGAGAATTGTAGATCCAAATGTGGATTTCATGGTGTGCGCAGATGCGTGTAAAGAAGGGTTGGGAGGAGTTCTCAGTCAGAATGGATTTGTAATCTGTTATGAGTCCAGGAAGCTGAAAGAGCACGAAAATAATTATGACACTCACGATTTGGAGTTGGCAGCAATCG
Source organism: Picea engelmannii (assembly GCA_009831015.1). Classification (NCBI taxonomy): domain Eukaryota; kingdom Viridiplantae; phylum Streptophyta; class Pinopsida; order Pinales; family Pinaceae; genus Picea; species Picea engelmannii. The sequence continues at coordinate 106,132 of ML808405.1, forward strand.
TTCACGCTTTGAGGAATTGGAAACATTACCTCATGGGAAGGATATTTGAATTGAGAATAGACCACAACGGTCTGAAATATTTGTTTGATCTGCCAACCTTAAACGCTAGACAAAGTAGGTGGCTGGAATTTCTGTGTGAGTACGACTTTGAGATCAAGCATATCAAAGGAAAGGAGAATAAAGTGGCTGATGCACTCAGTAGGAGGGTGCATGAATTACATGCTACAACCATTAGCATGTATCAGTATGATATTAAAAGAAGAATTCTGGAGGCTGCAAATGTAAATTTGCACTACAGAGAATTTGTAGCCAAGCTACAACAGGGTAAGATGCCACAGAAGATGGAATTTTATAAATTGGAAACAGATGGAATATTGTTGTACAAGAACAAAAATTTTGTACCCAATGTCCAGTTCTTGAAACAAATGATTTTACAGGAGATGCATAATGTGCCTTATGCAGGGCACCCTGGATATCATAAAAAAATAGCAGCGGTCAAGAGCCATTACTTTTGGCTGGGTATGAAGAGAGAGATCGCTGAATACATCGCTAGATGTATGGAATGTCAGAAAGTTAAAGCTGAGCATAGGCACCCAGCAGGGTTGCTGCAACCTTTACCCATTCATGAGTGGAAGTGGGAAGTGGTGACAATGGATTTTATTACAGGATTTCCCAGAACAACCAAGCTGCATGATTCGATCATGGTGGTGGTGGACAAGCTTACAAAAGCTGCCCATTTTATTCCACTGAAAAATACTCACAAGGCAGTAGAGGTTGTTGATATTTTCATGAAGAAAGTGGCATGATTGCATGGAATTCCTAAAATGATTGTGTCTGACAGAGACTCGAAATTCACCTCGAATTTCTGGAAAGGATTGTTCAAAGGATTCAGAACGAATCTGAACTTTAGTACAACTTATCATCCTGAGTCTGATGGACAGACAGAGAGGGTGAACAGAGTAATAGAAGACATACTGAGAATGTATGTGATGGACAAACCATCAAGATGGGAAGACTACCTACACTTGGTAGAATTTGCCTACAACAATGGGTATCATGCATCGCTTAAGATGAGCCCATTTGAATCACTTTATGGAAGAAAGTGAAATACTCCAGTGAGCTGGGATAATCCAGCTGATAGAGCAGTAGTTGGGCCAAAGTTGCTCAAGGAGATGGAGGACCAAATGATAAAAATTAAGAAGAATTTGAAAGATGCCCAGGACAGGCATAAAAGTTATGCTGATAAGAACATAACCCACAGAGAGTTCAAAGTGGGTGATCATGTTTTCCTGAAAGTGAAAGCTAACAGGAGTTCCCTGAAGCTGGGAAGTTGCGCCAAGTTGGCAGCCAGATTTTGTGGGCCATTTGAAATCCTGGAAAGGATTGGGCCAGTTGCATATATGCTTGCATTACCTGCATCTATGACTGCATAATGTGTTTCATGTTTCATTGCTTAAGAAATATATACCAGATGCTAATCATGTTATTGATTGGAATGTGATTTAGGTGGAACAAGAAGGTGTCTTGCAAGTGCATCCTGTGCACATATTGGACAGGAAAAACAAACAGCTCCGGAATCGAGATATAGGGCTTGTAAAGTTCCACTGGACTTGGTACAGTCCTGAGGATGCGACATGGGAGCATGAAGATGTTATGCGGGCATAGTACCCGCATCTTTTTGAAAATTTTGAAAAGCTTGCAGATGCAGTGTAAAGTTGCACAGAGGACAGTGCAAAAATAAGGGGAGGGGATTGTAATGTCCCCAAGGCCGAGCCTTGTTGTAAATCATGTCTATGAAGTGTAAATATTGCATTATGAATTGTAATTATGTTTTATAGGTTGGTGAGCCAAGTTTATATAAGCTGGTGGGCTTATGTGTTATTAGGCTGGAGAGCCTAAGTGTTAAGGCCGGGAGCCTGCTTTTGTATATGTAATCATGCAGAACATTAATAAAAATATAAACACCGCTGCGTGCATACCGACCATGATGAATGAGTGATGGGGGACTAAGCTTCCACAAAGTGGGTGAGGGATTGGGGGATGGAAGTTTGGAAAGAGGGGCTATGCCTAGGGGCTTAAGTCCTTGGGAATAATGTTTTAATATTATTCCAAAAGCCATGTGAAATGTGATGTTTTATCCTAAGTTCTTTGGAAGGACGAGTGACTTCCAAATGGGAAGGAACGAGCTTCATGGGTGACAAGTGTCAACCCAAGCGTATGCAGTTAAAACTATTGAGTTGAGCCATGATGGGGGTTCGTTCTCCATTATGTCGTTCGTTGTCTAAATGGTGTGACCTCTGCGTCTGAGCTCGACATATCACACACAACCCTGAAAACTGAAACCATGAGACCTCTTTGATTGTTCGGTGTATTCCCGTCTGGTCTCTGTGTTTGGCCTCCATCCTCGACCTTTGCATAATTTCCTGCCTCACATCCTGTAACCGGTAACCCATGAGCCGATTTGTGTCTTCTGTAGAACCTGACACCTGGATAATCGTCTGAGTGTGCTGTGTTTTAGTGTCTGGTCATTGCCATTTGTGGGACTATGCCCATTTTCTATTGTGGTCGTCATCCTGGTGTCAACTGAGTGCTTGATGTTGTTGCGATTTCCCTCACCCGGTTGGAATTGAGTCTAAGGGTGTGCTAAAGAAGTGGGTTTTCAGGCCCGTGGTAGAAGAAGTGGGTTGTCAGGCCCGTGGTAGAAGAAGCAGGTTGTTAGGCCTGTGAGAAACTCCCTACAGGTGAGAGAGTCTGTTGGGAAGTGGTTTTCTCCTAGAGAGAGTCCAGCACCAGCTTCAGAGCTCTGAGAATTCCTGATCCGACCTGTTACCGAGGCCCAGAGAGGGAGGTGAAGCACCGATGGACTGTGCTTGTGAAGGTTTATACTCCTGGGAAGAACAAGCATGTGGGGAATGAGAGTCTGTTAGTAGTGGGCGTAAGAAGGCATCCTGGGAAGAATCATTCCGGTTATTCGGTGCAGTTTTCCCTGTAACCTTAGCCTAGACTAGGATTCCTTGCCTTGGGTGGAGCTTAGTCCCAGCTCGGGGGTGACCCACTGCTGAAAGTGATGAGCAGTGTGGTCTAAGGTTGGGAGGTTCATGGAAGGCCTGTACGTGGTTGGTGGAATTACTCCAGTAATAAAAGATAAGTGTTAATTTTGTACTTAATTTATAAGTATATGCATGTCTGTGAAGCTTATATGTAACATGTATTCTGTGTGCATATGAATTATTGTTAATGCCAGGGATTATTTTTGTTAGCAGTAATCGTGTGCTTACTCTGAGTTAAATGTGTTCAATTTGATTTAAATGCATGTTATTAATTAAGTATGAGGATGATGTTGTTCCGCACAGTAGCGTTTTGCCTGACCAGTGGGATTAAGGCCGGGGGAGCGCTACAGTATGGTATCATAGGATTAAGGCCGGGGGAGCGCTACAGTATGGTATCATAGGATTAAGGCCGGGGGAGCGCTACACTTTCTCCCACAAAGAATGGAACAATACTCTGTCTAGTATGCATATCTCATCTTTCCATTATTACCATTTCAAAAGTTATTGTATAAACGATATTTCAATATAGCATCTCAACATATGGTACATTATAGTTCTTCAGTTGAGATTATTTCGTCAAGAATATGCCATCATTTTTGTTTTCTTTTCCACCATTTCCTCTTATTCTTAAAATTCATCTCTACACAAAGCAAGCAAGAAAAGCAGTAAAAAGGGTAAGTATATTTCACATAAGATTAGAGCCTTCTCTTAGATGGTGATAAGGGGTGCTCCTAAGCACCTTGACTAACCTTGTGGATTATCATACTAATACCAATAAATACGTTTAATCAATAAGCACCAATACACTATGACAAAAGGAGCCTCAACCAAACTAGTATCAAGATATCAGATCAACTAGTAACACAAACAAGTTTTGGCCAAACTATAAAAACTAGTTTGGCTGTGGCAGAGATACCAAAATATATAAAAACTATAAACCACGATGAAATTCACAGGAATTGAGTGCTGTCATCATTTACTGACCATATCTGTCCCAACCTTACCAATTACAATTGGCAAATCAAAATGGCATAGGTAATGTTCAAATCCCAGTGCCTTCCGGACAAGATAACTCAAAAGGTTTCTTTGCTTTTTATTTAGTCATATATGAAGCACTGATTATCTTCATGGTTTAAATCCAGGTTCCTTTACAACAATCACAAGGCAGTTTGTGTTTCTTATAACATAATTACTTACACTTCCAAGGAAAACCCTGCAATACAAAATTGAACCATCAGAAATCAAACATTAGCTCAAGTGTACCTAAGTACAGTAGCCAAACGTGTTGGAACAGTAGGGTGCTTGAGATCAGCCATGATGAAACCCTCTACAGAGATTGTTCCCTATTGGAACTTAGTGCACTAACATGTAGTGCCTACTATATATTCAATAGGGTATTGTACGAGTGTGCTATCCAACAGTTAATTACAAATGCAGTGCCTACTATATTTCAGTAGGGTACTGCACTGGCGTGTTATCTAACAGTTAATATAAAAGGCTAATTGTGAAGAATCTGTAGACAATACATACCTTTTCAGCTGCCGAAGGCCTTTGCTACCCATTACCAAGCTGTCAAGCTTAAGGTCCTCAACCGCATCACATAACTTCTCCCTCGCATCACCCCAATAAACCTTGGCTATCCAGATATGTTCACGCCAACAATGTCTTCAAAATTTGTAACGAACAAAGGCTTTGTCCCTTCATGGAGTCACCATGTGAAGAAAGGTCTTCAATACAACACTCTCACAAATGTATCATGAAGCATAGTTTTCAAATTTCTAGGTGAATGGGATTTATCCCTGGAAACAATGCCAAAATGTTGCCTCCCAAATTGTACTTAATGAAAAAATCCCTAATCCACAAGATACAACTCAAATAAAGAAGGCAAAACTTATGGCCATGCTTGATGAGGTGCACACTTTTTCCTACAGCCACGAGATGGATTTTCATGTTAAGATAAAATTATCTATAAAATATTTACTTGCAAATTTTTAATGTTGCTAATGGAAAGGTGAAATGCACTCAAAATATAGTTATGAGTTTGCATCAATTAGCCTTCAGTTTTAATAGGAAGAAAGACATTATGCAGAATCCTTTCAACTAATCACTTTGATATCTAGACTCGGTTACGTGGTAATGGACAATTATGTTATAGTATGAAATGCATTAATGGTAGATTCTATTTTATTCCTTTCGTACTAAAGAGGTTATCAGTGTAGAAGCAATTTTTGTGTGTTTGTTTTTCCTAGGAAGCTATGCTACTATTGTAATCTCATATTACTCCAAAAATTTAAATCCCCATAGGGAATGGTATGCATATCATTTGGTACATAGACGGCCTAACCTTTTCAATGGACTCAATTATGTAGAATAGGTTTTTATGCAAAACAATTTTGTGCTTGTTGATTCAGGTTTTAGTGTCTTAATGACTGGCATTTAAGTATCTAGGCTTTGATCGATGAATCTCATTCATGATTTATGATATTCAGTGCCAAACTCCTGGTAATGCAGATCACTTATAATAGGGCATGTACACTGAGTAGCGATTCTTAGTGCAATTGATTGACACATGATCATGTTCATGTGCTTTCTATTTACTCTGTTTGCATTAAAGTTGTTCCATCGCGAATTGATGTACTCTGAATCATGAAAATCATATTTCAGTTGCCTTGGTTTCTATGGATTTTTGTCCTTTTATGATTCCCTTCTTCGAATGCATGATAAAATACCATACTTCTAGGTCTTTCTGAATAATTTTATTCTTTTGATTATATGAGCCAAGAATTTGTTGCTAGAACAATTCTTTAGGAGTTTTATTGTATGCCAGGATACTCTTTTTGATTTTATATATTTATACAAACCTTTTAATGGAGGTGTTTGTAACTATCATATCTTTTCACCTACATTTTTGGATGTCACCAAGGCTAGCTAGACAAGCCTTTTTCTCTTGTAGACTTCTTGTTTCAAACTGTGATTTAACAAGTACAACAGGTTGAAATCATGGTGTTTTCATGATTCCAATGCACAACTTTGTCATAGTTCTAATCTATTATCTATCAATTCAAGATTCCAAAAGAAAATTCTCCCTTGTCGATAATAATTGCCGAGAGCAAAGTATGATCGAGGAAACATAATAATTTACAATCAAAGTTTGGCAAGCCTCTCAACCATTAGGTTTCCCTCCCTATTGATGATCATTTCAAACTCAACATGAGGTAAGAACCATGATTTGATAGGTAGAGCAGGTTAAAATCATGGAAGGTGGGTGCAAGAACACTGTAAGGTGGGTGCCTCTGAGCTCAAGTAATGCCCTTGCCTAAATTTCATAATGCTAGATGCCATCTTTTTTTCTCTGGTCAACTAAATTGGCAAGATGATATTACATGCTACTGTGATGAAATGAAAACATTTTTTCAAAGACTCGGTCAATTTACAACCAAAGAAGCAAGAGAACCATCCAAATATTGAAAAACAATGCTAAGTACCCAACCTTTCTCCCACAAAGAATGGAACAATACTCTATCTAGTATGCATATCTCATCTTTCCATTATTACCATTTCAAAAGTTATTGTATAAACGGTATTTCAATATAGCATCTCAACATATGGTAAATTATAGTTCTTCGCTTGAGATTATTTCGTCAAGAATATGCCATCATTTTTGTTTTCTATTCCACCATTTCCTCTTATTCTTAAAATTCATCTCTACACAAAGCAAGCAAGAAAAGAAGTAAAAAGGGTAAGTATATTTCACATAAGATTAGAGCCTTCTCTTAGTTGGTGATAAGGGGTGCTCCTAAGAACCTTGACTAACCTCGTGGATTATCATACTAATACCAATAAATACGTTTAATCAATAAGCACCAATACACTGTGACAAAAGGAGCCTCAACCAAACTAGTATAAAGATACCAGATCAACTAGTAACACAAACAAGTTTTGGCCAAACTATAAAAACTAGTTTGGCTGTGGCGGAGATACCAAAATATATAAAAACTATAAACTGCGATGAACTTCACAGAAATTGAGTGTTGTCATCATTTACTGACCATATTTGTCCCAACCTTAACAATTACAATTGGCAAATCAAAATGGCATAGATAATGTTCAAATCCTAGTTCCTTCCGGACAAGATAACTCAAAAGGTTTCTTTACTTTTTATTTAGTCATATATGAAGCATTGATTATCTTCATGGTTTGAATCCAGGTTCTTTTACAACAGTCACAGGGCAGTTTGCGTTGCTTATAACATAATTACTTACACTTCCAAGGAAAACCCTGCAATACAAAATTGAACCATCATAAATCAAACATTAACTCAAGTGTACCTAAGTATGGTAGCCAAACTTGTTGGAACAATAGGGTGCTTGAGATCAGCCATGACGAAACCCCCTACATAGATTTTTCCCTATTGGAACTTAGTGCACTAACATGCCGTGCCTACTATATATTCAGTAGGGTACTGCATAGGTGTGCTATCCAACAGTTAATTACAAATGCAGTGCCTACTATATTTCAGTAGGGTACTTCACTGGTGTGTTATCCAACAATTAATTGAAAAGGCTAATTGTGAATAATCTGTAGACAGTACATACCTTTTCATCTGCCCAAGGCCTCTGCTGCCCATTACCAAGCTGTCAATCTTAAGGTCCTCAACCACATTGCATAACTTCTCCCTCACATCATCCCAATAAACCTTGGCTATCCATATATGTTCATCCCAACAATGTCTTCAAAATCTGTAAAAAACAAAGGCTTTTTCCCTTCATGGAGTCACCATGTGAAGAAAGGTCTTCAATACAACACTCTCACAAATGTATCATGAAGCATAGTTTTCAAATTTCTAGGTGAATGGGATTTATCCCTGGAAACGATGCCAAAATGTTTCCTCCCAAATTGTACTTAATGATAAAATCCCTAATCCACAAGATACAACTCGCTAATCCCTAATCCACAAGATATTAATGTATGGATTTGCACCTCTTTTCATTATACCCATTAAGCTTTGTAGTACTTCTAGGTCTTGAAGCATATCACAATGTGAGGAGAAATTTGGGAAAAAGTATTAGAGTAGCTTCGTTCAAATTGAATATTCTATACTTGGTAGGAAATTTACTAATTTTATATTATTTCTCTTGCAGGTTTCACTTTTGGCTTCTAGATCAATTTGAAATTTCAATTGTGGAATATTTATTGAGATGTCAAACATCGATCGTGGGAAGAAAAGATCAAGACAAAATGATCTATCATCATACTTTCAAAGACCTCAATCCAAGGATCCACATTCTCTTCATGCTTCGAGCACTTTTGAGAAACCTATCACTGAAAGAGATGTCAACTCTTGTGAGAATGCATCTAATATCCAAACAATAGATAAGGAAATATGTTCCTCTGGTGATCAAAGTGAGATAAATGCATTTTCACCAGAAATTGGCAGTACAAATGTCGAAAATATTTCATTGGAAAAGAACACAACCAATTCACAGAAAAGACAAAAGGGCCAACGGGACATAGGGAGAGGCTTCCAACCAGATTGGGTCTCAAAATTTCCATTTATTGATCTATTACCTCCAAAAAATGAGAAAGAGAAACCAAAAGTTAGATGCAATATTGGAAACTTCGCATGCCAACGACATTTCAGATGAAGTTAGATACAATTGAGAAGCATGTAGGAAAGGTGTATGAAAAGAAAATTGTAGATGGCGAGGAGAAATCTATTGTCAGATGGAAATCTTTCGAGGAATGACGACATGTCAAATATGTTGATGAATATAATGAATATTTAATAAGTAAGCAAAAACACGAGGCAAGTGGAGGAACCATCGCATCTCTATTCGAAAAGACAATGGAAATAAATTTGTTATCCAAGACAATTCAATTAAGCACTGTATTTCACATCTTATCTAAAGGGCGTCCTATGACAGATTATCCACATTACATGAAATATCTATCTTTTCTTCAAATGCCAAAATTTCCATCTTCTCATTGGTCTTTAACGAGTGGTTGGGAATGGGAAAAATATCTAGCTCAAGTAGAAAAGGATGATATGAAAGAGAAGATTGCAAGTGCTAGGTTT
>ML808405.1:125480-146690 GCA_009831015.1 Picea engelmannii
CCAGCAAAAACTTCCTTATCATAAATTGCCAATACAATGTCAAGAGATAACTCAAACCAATACAGATAGTCCTCTCCAAAATATGTGCCACTCTTCTCCCTCTCTCCAACTAGTAAGTTGTAGCTTGCCTCTTAGAAAATGAGCAAATGTGTTGTGTGTTATAAAGTGAGGCGCTAGCCTCTCTATATATACAAGACTGGCACATGTGAAGGGTTTTCACTGGCAAGGCCGACCTCTCACTCTTGGTGGGTAAACCCACCTTTAATTTAATTCTGGGTCTCAATAATAACTGTTGGGGCCGACTTCTTATTTTGCCTATTATAATTGTCTGTTGACCAATCCACAAAAGGGGATTTGGTCCTAATACAATTACCGACATGATTAATCCTCAATGGGGATTAATCCTATGAATAAAATAACAATAATAATAAGAATACTCTTCGCAGTTACATTATTTCAACACATTCTATGCAACAAATTAGTTATCTCTTGTGTCCAGTATGGGAAGTCCATTTCTAATGCCTTATAGGTGGGACTGTAAATTTCCTGTTTGCCGTTGGGTTATAGGGGAGTGGGCTTGGAAAGTATAAGAAGGGGATATCCATTCTGATCGAGGTGGAGTTGAGATCAAAGAATATGGGGATGGATTTCAATGATTTCTGAGAGACATCTATTGATTTTCCTTTTGTTGAACATGTTGAAAATATGAAAGAGCTCAAACACCAGGGGATAGATTTTTTCTAGGCTGGGAACCACGTCAACATCCATATCAGGCTTTACAGATTATAGCTTTGTGGTAGAGGCTTATGCAAGTGGATGAACCATGTCACTATAGAATGTATGCAGAAGCAGAACATACTGCACCAACTCATTACACTCTGTTGTTATCAGAGGTTTTCCTTTCAGTAGTGAGAATAGATGTTATAACTTCTTGGGAGCCAAGGACCCTGAACCTATGTTACACTTTCTGGAAACATGGGAGACATTACTACCATCTTCAACACTCCATACCTTTCTTGAATAAATGGTGATGATAATGGTGATGCATAAATTAACAACAAACAATATATTCTTAGGATTCTTGCGAAGAATCTGTGCTAATTCTTGTGCATGGTTGGTTGCGCCCTTGGCTTCCATTATTGCGACAGGATGGAGCCTTTGTATCTCCAAATTTGTTATAAGTTGGAAAGGGTACTTCTTGTCTGGCATTCAAGTGATGCATCTACAAATACAATTTTATCTCCTTGGAAATTGTTTTTGATCCTACTAGTTGGAAGCAACTGCTTATCTGCTTTATTATGCCTAAACTATGGTTGTGTTACAGGAATTTCAAATTAACCCAGCTAAATTGCTAATCAACAACTGATCGATTCTTTTCGGTTATGGGCTAGGCATCAACTATTCCTACAGACTATATGGTTACTATGTTAGAAACACCATTTTTCCCAAAGAGGCAACATGTTTCGTTTCATTGGTTGTGTTCAAATAATCCCGACTTTGATGAAGTTACACAATGATTTTTGGTGTGGAAATGACTTCTTTCCCTTGAGATCCTTGCTAATGAGAGAATTATAAATCAACTAAATGTGGGCCTTGAAATGATGAATCAGGTTGTAGAGGGTATAACTATCAAACAACCTGATGCTAAAGAGAATGTAAGCTATCTCAAGGTGACATAACATTTGAGGCACTTCAGTACCAAGCAACAACATATGCTCAACAACACATTGCTACTTATTTTGGCAGTGGGGTTCACTTAAATAATTAGATGGGAGCACCTCAATTGAGTTTAAAGGAAGTCGAGGCTTATGCACAAGAATATGATAGCGAGGTTTTCCCTAAAGCAGGATGCACACATGATGGTCTTCATGCTTATGGTTTTGGAACTGATAGTGTGTATCTAGATTCTGTGAAACAATAGGTGTTTGCATAATCACAACAATGGATGATTGCATCATTGGATAATCTTAATGAGATGCACAATAATCTATTTGGATGAAATCACTAATACTTTATAAACAAAAAGAAATACAATTATCTCTTGTTTTGGAAAGCTTCAATCATGGATTATATGTTCTACTTGTTTTTAGTTTAAAATGCACACTGCAAGAATGGCATATTGAGGTGATTCTATCAAATGATGTAAAGATGTGATGAGACAAGAATTACTTAAAAAAAGAAGGAATTATGATGGACCTACTTTGAAGTCCAAACTCTCTTTGTTTTTAAGGCTACATGATCAATTTGTTACATAAGATTTATGAATGGATCCTCGTTTTAAATGTTATTGCTCGCCATCCTATATATGCAGAGACTCTGTAAAAGCCATAGAAATCCTAATTTTATTAGTCTTGATATTGGTTAGCTGGAGCAATAGAAAGGCCCATGCAATAAGGTAGAAAAATTGCATAGGAGCTTTACAATATGAAACCATTACGTTAATCCTTGGTGTGATCGTTAGCATAGTTTTTGTATGATTTTGATTATTTATGTGTAATGTGGATCAACATTTATTTAAATGTTTTTGGTAATTTGCAAGAGTTTTGAGTTTTGCTTGAGGCAAGTTCTTGGGTTTGTTAAGATTAAGGCTAATATTAAACCTGTAATGGCCATTTTTGCTCGGTATTTCACTCTTCAATATTTAGTAATGGGTTTAATTTTAGGAGTGTTTGACAAATTTAGTGGGTGCAATCCATTTTGTGCATCTTCAATTGTCCATTTTGTATACAAATTTTGTTTAAACTATTGTACATGCTTTTCAATTTTCATGTCACATCACAATTACTCACTCTGCAACATATACTATTGGAAATACTTTACAATCATTCACGACATATGTATGCATGGGTTGTACATCTCTCTGACAGGAAGTATTGAATGAATGAGAATTGTCACTATTTTTGTTGATGGCTTTTCTAGCTGTTACAACTTAGTTATAGGATGAAGAGGATTGGCCAAAACATCATAGGAATTAAATATGGAGCATATTGGTTTTATCTACTGATTTTTGCAGTTATAAGAGTTTCTTCCTCTTACCTTAATTCTGAATGGCATGGGTTTAAGGGTCAAAATAGATGAAGTGTATAACAAATAAGAATCGCCAAATCAAAAGGCTACTTGGAGGAAAAAATAAATATGAAGCATAGTGTGTATATTTGTTGTCTTTAAAATTAGCCATATTTAATCTTGTTAGGCATGTTGTGGATTTGGAGATTTTGCTAATCCTTTATCTACCAATGTTATTTTTAGGAATTGTCAACTATTCTACTTTTTGGACCCATATACAACCAAAACCAGTCAAACCATGAACAAAAAGGGTCAATATACAACAATGTTATTAGAACCAGAATGGTCATTGCGCCAATTGACCCCAAAAATCTTACCTTGATCTGAACTGGATAAAAACAAGACCACAAAACTGGTTGACGAAAAAAAATATTTAAATTTTGAAAAAAACATATATATTCACATGCATCCATATGAATCCAAACCATTATACACAAATATGCAAAGTTTTTCATGTGTATGGCAAGGGTGCATATAATCAAAATAGGATTGAGTTGAATACATCTTTGACCAAAATACATCAACAAAGAGGCTCTAAATGACCTCTAGGGTCCAAAAATAAGCATAGTAATAATGAATAACCATAGTCTAGACTCTAGACTCTACAATATGATCATATGGTAGAATCGTTTGAATCTTTATCCTCTACGTTCTCAACATGACTAGATTCTACAATGGGATTTTGGCTTGATTCCCTTGGCCTTGAAGGTAGTGATATACATCCAATGTTCAAATCGTTTCACTGTGGAATGGGTCCAAGTCCATCAAAGGAAGGTATTCATTGTCAAATGCTGGTGCTTGACTCTCTACAACCCACTTCAATGAGGGATCCTAGTCATCCAAGACTATGTCGCTTTCCAAATATGTAAAATGAGTATATTACAGTTTAATGAACACATTTCCCTATTATTATATATGGGTTTTATACTTTATCAAAAAAACTTCCAAGACTTTACAAGGTTTTATAATTCAGTGAAAAATTACAAGATTTTATAATTCAGTGAAAGATTCGCCAAGATTTTATAATTCAATGAAAGATTCGCGAAGATTTTACAAGATTATATAATTGACTAAAAGATTCGCCAAAAATATATATATATAAATATTATATAATTGATAAAATAGCCTTCATTTTTTCCTATGTATCATGAGGATTCGCCCATTTATTATATATATAAATTTAGGGGGGGTTCTTAAAATCACCCTTGATCTTGATGATGTACTTAATTTATATGTTGATGTTGATGTGTATATCGTTAGGTCATATTAGATATGTTTGTTAAATGTGCTTGATAGATTTGTATGTTATAACATTGTTCATTATACGTGCATTTTCCCTGTTGATCATGATGATATACTTAATTAATTTATATGTTGATGTTGCTGTGTACATTTTTAAGTCATGTTAGATATGTTAAGTGTTAAATGTGTTGGATAGATGTGTATGTTAAATGATGCTTATTAGATGCGTGTGATGATGATGTTCGAAAATGCTTGTCTTTTGTTAGATGTGATCACAATGATGATGTCGGGGGGGTCCTAGCGGGGGGCAGGATTGACCCCCCTAGTTATGCGCAACACCCCAAAATGGTTCTTTGGGGCGGTTTTTGCTGTTTTAGCGATTTTTTCTATTTTTAGTGGTTTTCTAAATAAATCATGGATTAAGGGATTAGGGTTTTGGTAGCTACAAAATACCTAAAGTATTGTATATATTGTATTGTTAATGAGGAAATTAATACAATGAATACTTGAAAGGTGTGACACCAATGAAAGTTGGTTTTCTCACGGTTAAGAGTTTCCAGCACAAATATCTGTGTACTATGTGTATAAGCCATTGATTAATTTATGTTTTGATTAAGAATTTGTATGCATTTATTTACTTCACAAGTTTAAAACTTACATTATTTTAGTTATTAATTTGCCTTTAATGTCATTTTTCATGCATTTATAATTGTATTCAGACTCTTAAATACCAACCAGTGATATCAAAGCGAATATGTTTGGTTTGATGAAGGAAGATGAGAGCGATAATGTAGACACCCTAGCCGACATTTGAGTTGAGTTCCGTTGGTTTTGTGGGTGAGTCGAGATCTTGAGAAGAGGGAAGAGGATCCGATCTGCTCGTGTGGAAGAGGAGCTGAGGAGGTTTCCATCTGATACTGCAACAAAGTCATCATGCAAAAGAGTAAAGGTAACCAAGGGTTTGTTGGTTTGTCAAGGGAGTCGACCGATTGTAGAGCAAGTGGAGGTCGCACTTGTCGTAATAGTTGAGGGAGGAGAAAAATTGCAGATCAAGTGGAGGTCGTGCATGTCATAATAATCGAGGGAGATGATGAGGGTTACACTTGATATTGCAACAGATCTGTTCATGCACAAGGGAAGAGGAGTTGCCTCATTGTCTGTAAGGCGTCGATTGAGTTTTCTTCTATCTACAAGGTGCCAACGAAGTTTCATTTTTTCGGTGGAAGAGTCGTTATTTTGAAGTTTAGTGGAGAGCATTGGCTTTGTAAACCCTCATGGAAGAACCTGCAAATAGAGCTTGTATTTGTTGGAGGTATTAATTTTTCTTGGGTTCATAATTAAAAAAAATCTGAGTTTGAATTTTGAAAGAGAATATATATATATATATATATATATATATATATATATATATATATATTATTTATTTTGCGCTAAGTTGAAGTGGGATAAAAACATTTTATTTTTTATTTTTTTATTTGGAGAGAGCCTATGTATAGAAATGATGGAAAAGATAACAAATGCTAAATTCAAGGTTGAAAATTTAATGGTAAAAATAACTTCTAATTGTGGAAACTTAAAATGCGATATTTGTTAGTACAAGAAGGGTTGCATAAGGTTTTATATGGCAAGATAAAAAAAATTTGCATCTATGACTGATGAAGAGTGGGAAGCCCTGGATGCCAGAGCCCCCTCATCACAATTTGGTTCCGTCTTGTCGATGATGTCTTGTTTAAAATGATTGGAGAAGAAACAACAACAGACTTATGGAGTAGGATGGAGAGCCTTTATATGACGAAGTTCTTGATGAATAAAATGTATTTGAAGAGGCAAATATATAGTTTAAAAATGAAAGAAGGTATGAAAATTGTAGATCATTTGAATGTGTTTAATACTCTTATATGCCACTTGAATAGTATGGATGTTAAACCTAATGAAGAATATAAGGCAGTTACACTATTATGTTCATTGCCTGAATTTTGGGATCATCTAGTCACTTCCATTAGCTTTAGTACAACTGAGACTCTTGAATTTGATACTGTTGTTGGAGCTTTTTTGTATGAGGAGGTGCAAATAAAATCAAGTATTGAAACCTCCACACTAGAAGCATTGGTGGCTAAAGGTTGGTCCACACAAATGGGAGAGGATTCGAGTAGAACATCCAGGGCTAAGTCAATAATTATAAAGAGTAAGGGAAGATTCTAGTACTGTAACAAATTAGTGCATCTCAAAAAGGATTGTTGGAAGCTACATGAGTCCAAGGAAGACTCCAAAAATGAAGCAAATCCAGTCAAATCATGTCCAAGTATGATTGATGAAGTCTTAACAATTTGTAATATCTCACAATTTTATGAAGAGTGGTTTTTAGATTATGGTACTTCACACCATTTATGTCCACATCAAAATTGGTTTTCTACATGCCAAGTTGTTGATGATGGGAGTGTTCTTATGGGAAACAATGTTTCCTGTAAGATTGTTGGAGTTGGGAGTATTAGGATTAATATGTTTGATGGAATAGTAAGAACGTTAAAAAATGTAATACAAATATTTGAATTCAAAAAGAATTTAATCTCTTTAGGAGTTTTGGATTCCAATGGTTAGAAATTTGTAGATCAAAGTGGAGCACTGAAATTGTTCAAAGGAAGTTTGGTGGTTAGGAAGACAACGCAGATTGGAAATGTTTATAAGCTGGAAGGAAAATTTGAAACAAGTGAAGTAGCAATGGTATCTAAGAAATCAAGTGCATCTACTTCTTTATGGCATCAACGACTACGTCATATAAAAAACAAAGGGTTGCGGCTGTAGGTACTAGTAAGCCATAATTTATTTCCAGACTTTCAATCTTTGAATTTCTGCAAGTTTGATATCTTTGTTGGTTATAGTGATGGAGTTAAGGGGTCTATATTGTGGGATCCTACTTCCCACACAATCATCACTAGCAGAGATAAGTACATGGAACAATCAATAGTTGTTCAGGATTGCAAAGAGAGATTTTTTTGCAAACTCGGGGATTCATTATATGTCCTAAAGGTATCTAGGAAACTGTACAAGATGTTAGATTCTTTCATGGTGAGCCTAAATTTATTAAGAAGTGAGTATAACCATTGTGTTTACTTTGAAAGTTTGGAAAATGGTACATTTGTTTTCTTGCTATTATATGCTAATGATATGTTTTTTGCAAGCCAAAGGATGTTTAAGATTAGTAGGTTAAAGGCTCAGTTGATCAAGATGTTTTAGATAAAGGATCTTGGATCAATAAAACAAATCTCTTAGGCATAGGAGTACACAGAGATGGGAAAAATGGTAAGTTGTGGTTATCACAACAAAATTTTATGGATAAGATACTGATGAGGTTCAATATGTATATTGTGAAACCGATAAATATCCCTTTAGCTTTCTATTTTAAACTTCTTCAAGTTTATGTCTTGGTATTAAGGAAGAAAATGATTGTATGTCTCATGTACCATATGTTGATATAGTAGGAAAGTTGATGTTTGCGATGAATTGTTCAAGACTAGATATTTCACATGCAGTTGGTGTTTTCAGTGGACACATGGCAAACCCAAAACATTGGAAATGAGTTCTTTGGTATCTTAGAGACACAAGTATCACCTACAGTGGTTGCGGTGATTTATTCTATGGTTATGATTAAGGAGACTTGGAAAAGAGGAGACCTACCTCAGGTTATGTCTCACAAAAATGCAAGGTATATTGGGTAAGCTTGGACAAGTACAAGATAAGGAGTTATGTGGTGATCGAAGCATTATGCATTTGACTAACTATCCAACGTATTAAAATGAGACAATGTATAATTTTGTAAGATAGGTTTCTGATGGAAGTGGAGTGGTCCATAATGAAGCAAACTTTGCACACATGTCCACGAAACTAATATTATTAGAGAAGCTGTGGTGGCGTATGGATTCTCTTGGCTTGCAAAAGAGACGATGAATGGGTTTGGGCAGGGTATCAGATAAATTGTTGTCAAGGTGGATATTGTTAAAATGTTAAAACAATCGATTAAAAGAAAATGTAAAATGTAAAATTTACTTATGTAAATATTTGGTGATGTTAGTTTATGAAACAGGTGGAAGTTTGTATAATGGGTGGTAGTTGTTGTAGATTTTAACCTTGTACAATTAATTATTGCAAATAGATTCTTCATAAAAAAATAAAAGATACAATGACACACACACACACACATCACACAAAGATTTTTTTACCATGGAAACCCAAACCAGGAAAATCAACAACCTATTTAGAGCCGCACCTCTAAAATTTTATTCATCATCCTTCTTCATTGTTTACAATATATATATATATATATATATATATATATATATATATATATATATGATCCTGCGACATCAAAAACCCCTAATCCATTGACCTAGATTAGTCAAAAACACTAATTCATTAACTGGAATTAGAAAACCATCGACAACAACCATGTGTCAAAAAAAAACAAAAAACGAACTAAAAAAAACTACCATTTTTTTTGGGGGGCTTTGCCCTTGAACCCCCTTACAACACCCCCACCCCCCTTTTCTCCCATATTAGTGTATATTACATGGGACCAATCTTGCAAAGAATATAACACATACCCAACATTGTCCCACTTGTTGTTTTCTTTACATACAGGGGGTTACAAGATTACATAGTCAACAATCCAGGGAAACAATGACCATAGATCCTCTACACCAATATAACTTCTCATTCTCACAAATGTTTTTAATGAATTTGCAACATTATTCAAAGTGTCCACCTTCATCAATAACACCTTATTTTCTTCAACTATGTTTCTCAGAAAGCGATATTGAACATCAATACTCTTTGTCTTTGAATGATAAGTCGAGTTTTTCGCCAGGAAGGTTGCACTTTGACTATCACGATCTATCCTTATAGATTGTTGTACCAACATAATACCTAAACAAAATATTTGTAAGCATACTGCTTCCTTGCATGAGTGGTTGCCATGTATTCAACTTCTATAGTTGAGACTCTAATAAATTAAATGGCAAGGGCTTGGAAAAAGGTTGCATTGAAAACGAAGGATGCAAGACACCCTCTACAAAGGAACCCATAAATGAGACAATACGAACCCTTGTATGTCAAGGACCCCATACCTAGAAGTATTTCCTCAAATATCCACCCCACAGTCACTACATGACTTAGATAACATCCTCTTGGGAAACACCCCTTGACTTGAATATTAGCTTTCCCAAATGGGCACCATGATACCCCTCCCATACCTAAATTAGGAAAAACTTATAAGGTTTTTAAGCATTTGTTTAATTTGAAAAGGGGGGTTTGATGCACATGTTTGGGTGGTTCTTGTATTAGATATGGCTTACTTGGCATGATAATTGTGACTTGTGATCCCTTGGAGGGCGTATTTGCTTGTCTTTGCAGGACCTTTCCCGATGAACATGTATCCATGGGCTGATGACTTCGTTCGGACCTTCACGAGGGGATTTGGAGCCCATAGATGGATGTTATACCCCATGTCTAGGGCACATGAGATGATGGACATCACACTTTGAGGATGGAGGATGTTTCCTTTGGAGGCACTTTGGCATGGCTGGATGATGAGTCCCCACCATTTCCCACTTGGACGTTGGTCCTTGGAGGCATAGATGTTCCACATCTTCATCTTAGACGTCACATCATAGAACCCAATGTCACCCTTTTAGGGCATGATGTCACCTTTCTAGGGTTTACTTGATGTAAAACTTAATTTTGTAACTTTGAAAGGGAAAATTAAGTAGTAGGCCCTCTTGTGAAAAGACATGACTTTTCAATGAAGTATTTTCATGGCTAGGATTTCCCATAAATATGGCTAAAAAAATTTCATTTTATCATCACACTTTTCTCTCACACAAGAGAGAGGAGGACTGGAATTTTTGCTATCTTTGGCAATATTGGTCTCTTTTACTCATGTGATAGGATTTGGAGGACAAGTTTGGATATGTGCTTGCTGATTTTTGAAGGAATTTTCTGCAATTAAGGTTTGTACTTGTCATTGTCTTAGTGAATTAAGTAAATTTCTGCAATTTTTATGTCATTAATGTTTCATTGTGAATTTACTCGTTCATATTGAAGATTATTTGGTTGGATAAAAACCCCAAGAGAGGAGTATAATTGCGTCATCTTCTTAGAAGGATAATTTCATCCATTAATTTGTGAAGGACGTCCTACCTAGATTTGAGCTCCTAAATCCCTAAAGTGATTCTAGACTCTTGTTGACATTATTAAAGAATCTAAGGAAGGAGGAGAAGTTTCTAGAGCCAAAAAGTGCTTGCACTATAGCAATTTTTTGGTTTGAAATCTAAGGCCCTAAAGTGCTAGCACTTTAGACTTCAAGCTCCATCCATTATACATTGCTATCATTATCTCCAATTACAATATATTGTTGTTGTAAAGACTCCATAATCTCTGAAGTCACTAGTTTATTTGCTCTCTTGTGAAAGAAAGTGATCAAACAACCATCAATTCTTACTCTCGGAACCTTTTACTAACTTTTCCTAACTCTAACCTAAGCTAACTCGCTAAATTCATTGTTGCTATTGCAAAAATTTGCTACAACCATATAATTCACTTCATTTTGCTGCATACACTAACCTAACACTGACTTAATATACTCAGAATTTGCTTGGAACAATTGGGAATTGATCTATTGTATATATGCTAAGTTTTCACTGTAATTTCATGCAATTCTGATATGATTCTCTTGCTACTGTTACAAAACTCTTATTGTTGTTGTAAACTGATATATTGTTGCAATATTGTACCAGAATTGATAGATTTTCATTGTCTATTGTCTTTTGAGGTGTTAATAACATATTGTTACTTGGAAATCACTATACATATGCTCTTATTGTTCTTGTTTTAGGAAGGTACCCGAAACATCCTTTTCTTCCTCAATTTCACAGACGTAGAATTTGACTTAGGTGATCTAGAAAGGGGGCGGTAGGCTTGGCTATAATACTTTCTACTTTGATCCCTTGAGGTCACCAGGGAAGCCTCCCTTGTGTTGGACCTCTTCCATCACTAAAACGAGGGGATTTCTTACTCACTGACAATGGTAGGATTTCCTATAGTTACACAAGTTTTGGGGTACTTGTGGTAGGATTTGCACAAGTACAAATCGTGCGATAACATTTTGGCGCCATTTCCAGGGAGAATCGAGTATATTTTCCTCAATGACATATCTTTGGTGAGTTTATCCTGAAGCCATTATCTCATAAGCTTACCTAATGAATCCACTGAGGGTGATTCCCTCACTTCCTTTGATAATCCTAGAAGGGTTATCTGGTGACTCCATTGATGAAAACCTGTGTTGAACATCATTATAGCAACCAACCTTTTTACCCATGGCTTCTTTGAGATGGGATCCGGGTAATATGTTTAGACCCTTGGACATGAGTAAAATCCCAGGGTATCGTCGATGGATGCTTCCTGAGTACAAAATGAAATGGATTCTCGTGTTTTTCGGTGATGGTGAGACTACTGCCAAAGAACACATGAATATTTTATGGGCCTTCTTTCAACTTAATCCTATGGATGAATACGCTGAAGATTTGGTGATGAAACTTTTCTTATCTAGTCTTCATGACGATGCTAAAATATGGTATGATGGTCTCCCTGATAAAGGCATCAAGACCATGGTGAAATTTTAGGAAACCTTCATGAACATATGGAGCATTAAAGAAGACCCTAGCATGCTCTATGACATGAAATGGGAAGAAGCGTACGAAGAGGATAGTCAACCCCTCAAAGAGGAGCAATAACTACCTCATGATTATTTTGAGGACAAAAAAGAGGCTCCTCATGAAAATGAAGTTCTACTGTCTGCTCCTCCTTTTGATGAAGTCATCTAAGTCTCCATGCCTCTTGCACATAAAGAAGAGATCATGGTAAGTTACACTCCTTTCCAAGATTTCAATGATTCTCTATTCTTTGATTCATAAAGTGAGGAACTATTGGAGGAACCCTTGGATTCCCTAGACCCTTCATGTTATAATGAAAGTGATGATGTGATTAAGAATATTGATGAGTTTATACATGTTGGGAGATGTGAATGGGATGTGATTTGTCGTGATGGAGATCTCATTTATGATATTGAAGGTCATTTTCAATTATTTCCTTTACAACAACCATGTGTGATTGTTGCTGATTCAAATGTTTGGCAATGTGAAGATGACATGATTACAAATTTATTCCAACCACCCAAGGATGACTTACTGCATCACTCTCATGATGATTTCTAGTCATACCCTAGGGATTTTGATGCTTATTCTTTTGAGCGCTTGGATTTATTCTATGAAGAAAATTTTCAACCACTATTGTGCTCCAGTTTTGATGAGGGTAAGGACATGAAATTCCTAGAGAAGGATACTTGTGATGAGGCTTTCCATCCTCCTTCTTTTCCTTTATCTCGCTATGTCACTGATGATGCAATTGGGAAACGTGTTCCTTGTCCCAAGTTGTCTCCAAGGAAAAAAATTTCTTGAAATTTAAGGGTGGGTTGAATGATTTAAGAAGAAGTTTGATATATCGATCTTTCAGCCTTCCCCTAAGTAATTGTCAGTCATCCTCCAGGTTCTTGTTCATCCCCTTTCATGCCTTGGGTAGTGATAAGCTCTAGGTTAGTCAACCTTCTGACCCTTTGAGTTATCCTAATGATTCTCTACCTTGCCACAACTCTATTCATAGATGGATTGAGGATTATCGTCAGAACATGACTTGGCATAATTTGGTCCCTCCCTCCCACCTCCATGAGTTGGACTTTATGATTAGTTATGATATAATACATGTTCTATCTCATGACCTTTTTTTGCTTAACTTATCTTTGTTTTGGTTCATGGTGAAGCACAGGGGTAGATGTTTTGATACAATGCTAGGATGGTTTTACTAGTTATATGATTATACATAGAATTAAAAGTAACATAGGTTAGAGTAGGCATTTGTATCTTGCATTACAATGTATATATCTTACATATTGCATTTCATGATAGTATAGTTGCATATTGCTTTGATTTGCATACATGATTACGATTTGCATGTTCTTTTCCTACATCATTTACATATTGCTATGCTATATTTGTATTTATTGCATGCTTGTATTGATATGTTAGAATAAAATGTCAAAATTTGTTCACGTTTTTCTTTAGATGTTAGTGGTTTTTATTCTCATATGAATAAGGGGTGAGTGAACCACCCTTCGATATTCATAGTTTGTTTGTTTCAATGTGTGTATGCACAGATCATACTAGAAGATGATGAGGTTATAGCAAGCGTTTGCATCTTGCATTACAATGTATATATCTTACATATTACATTTCATGATAGTATAGTTGCATATTAATTTGATTTGCATACATGCTTATGATTTACATGCTCTTTTCCTGCATCATTTACATATTTCTATGTTATATTTGTATTTATTGCATGCTCGTATTGATATGTTAGAATAAAATGTCAAAATTTGTTCACGTTTTGCTTTAGATGTTATTGGTTTTTATTCTCATATGAATAAGGGGTGAGTGAGCCACCCTTTGATATCCACGGTTTGTTTGTTTCAGTGTGTGTATGCATAGGTCATACTAGAATATGATGAGGTTTTCATGCGCTCTACAGTGAGCACATGTCCCCATGTAGGAACCAGATGTTACCCCCCCCAGGCTATGGGTAACTAAGGATATTATGCCTCGAGTCTCACATGTAGCATGCATGGAGTTTCAAGAGTCAGATTGACCGGTAGAGCCTGCAAGGCCCCTCTTATTTATAATCATGCCATCATTCATCACCAACAACATAGCAACATCCACCACATCAGCTTGGCCCAAAAGACAACAAGTATTTCTTCATGAGGTAACAAATCTGGTATCGTGGTAAGTGTCATCTTAATATTTGAAGCATTTGAGCATGTTGCAAAGAATCCTTTCTTGATTATGAAACGTCTGCTTGGAATTTATACCTTTTTCCTACTTTCACCTTGGTGAGTGACATGGATTCCTAGTAAGTAGGTCACCCTTGGGAAGGGGGTTTCTACTGGGTGGTCCTTTGAAGGGTCATTGTACCATTCCCTTCCATACTTACCACCTTCCATCATTCTACCCCTATGTTTCCTTACCTTTAGGGTTTTTGGGTTCATTGACCCAAGAAGGGATCGTACCTCATTTCATGGGAAGAAGGAGTTGAATGCCCAGAGGTGTTGTATTTGGAAAGAGATAAAAGCCAATCATTATACTTCTAGATGATTTCCCTAAGGTCCTGAAAACAATAAAATGCTTCTCCAAAAAATGAAGGACCTACACAAGAAATCACATAATTAATAAATGTCCCTCTTGTTGAGGGGATGCATTGTGGTGTCTTTTACTTTCCATTGCACATGGAACTCAATGTATCCTAGCTTCAAGTGGCATTGTGGTGCTCTTTACTTTCCATTACATATAGAATTCAATGTTCTGACTCTAATAAATTAAATGACAAGGGCTTGGAAAAAGGTTGCATTGAAAACAAAGGATGCAACACACCCTCTACAAAGGCACCCATAAATGAGACAATACGAACCCTTGTATGTCAAGAACCCATACCTAGAAGTCTTGCCCCAAAAATTCACCTCACACTCACTACATGACTTAGATAAGTTCCTCTTGGGAAATGTCCCTTGACTTGAGGATTGACTTACCCAATAGGGCACCATGACACCCCTCCCATACCTAAATTAGGAAAAACTTATAAGGTCTTTAAGCATTTATTTAATTTTAACAGGGGGGTTTTATGCACATGTTTGTTTGGTTCTTGTATTCGATATGGCTTACTTGGCATGATAATTGTGACTTGTGAGCCCTTGAAGGGCATATTTGCTTGTCTTTGCATGACCTTTCTCGGTGAATAGGTATCCATGGGGAGATGACTTCGTTCAGACCTTCATAAAGGGTTTTGGAGCCTAGAGATGGATGCTAGACCCCACATCTAGGGCACATGAGATGATGGACGTTTCACTATGAGGATGGAGGACATTTCCTTTGGAGGCATTTTTACATCGCTGGATGATGAGCCCCCACCATTTTCCACTTAGATGTTGTCCCTTGGAGGCCTAGATGTTCCACATCTTCAGCTTGGATGTCACATCCTAGATCCCAACGTGACCCTTTTAGGGAATGATGTCATCCTTCTAGGGTTTTACTTGATGTAAAATTTAATTTTGTAAATTTGAAAGGGAAAATTAAGAAGTAGGCCCTCTTGTGAAAATACATGACTTTTGAATGAAGTATTTTCATGTCTAGGATTTCCCATATAAATATGACTAGCCAACATTTCATTTTATAATCACACTTTGGTCTCACACAAGAGAGAGGAGGACTGAAATTTTTGCAATCTTTGGTAATATTGGTCTTTTTTACTCGTGCTCTAGGCTTTGGAGGACAAGTTTGGATGTGTACTTGCTGATTTTTGGAGGGATTTTCTGCAATTAGGGTTTGAACCTGTCATTGTCTTGGTGAAGTATTTATGAATTTTTCACATCATTAATGTTTAATTGTGAATTTACTTGTTTATATTGAAGATTATTTGATTGGATAAAAACCCCAAGAGAGGAGCACAATTTCATCCTCCTCTCACAAGGATAATTTCATCCATTAATTTGGGAAGGAAGTCCTACCTAGATTTAAGCTCCTAAATCCCTAAAGTGATAACACTTTAGGAGTTTGATTCTAGACTCTTGTTGACATTATTAAAGAATATAAGGATGGAGGAGAAGTTGCTAGAGTCCAAAAGTGGTTGCACTCTAGCAATTTCTTGGTTTGAAATCTAAGGCCCTAAAGTGCTAGCACCTTAGAATTCAAGCTCCATCCATTATACATTGCTATCATCATCTCCAATTACATTATATTGTTGTTGTAAAGACTCCATAAGCCCTAAAGGCACTAGTTTACTTTCTCTCTTGTGAAAGAAAGTGATCAAACAATCATCAATTCTCACTCTCTAAAGCTTTCACTAACTTTCCTAACTCTAACCTAATCTAACTCGCTAAATTCATAGTTGTTGTTGCAAGAATTTTCTACAACCATCTAATTCACTTCATTTTTTTGCATACACTAGCCTAACACTAACTTAATATACCCAGAATTTGCTTGGAACAATTGGGAATTGATCTATTGTATATATGATACGTTTTCACTGTATTTCATGCAATTCTGATCTAATTCTCTTGTTGCTATTACAAAAATCTAATTGTTGTTGTAAACTGATATATTGCTGCAATTTTATACCATCATTGATAATTTTCACTGTCTACTATCTATTGCGGTGTTAATAACATATTGGTACTTGGAAATCGCTATGCATGTGCTCTAATTGTTCTTGTTCTGGGAAGGTACTTGGAAAATCCTTTTCTTCCTCAATTTCACAGATGTATAATTTGACTTAGGTGATAGAGAGAGGGGGTGGTAGGCTTGGCTACAATACTTGCTACTTTGATCCCTTGAGGTCATCAGGGTATCCTCCCTTGTGGTGGACCTATTTCAACACTAAGAAAAGGGGATTTCTTACTAAGGTGAGAGTGGTGGGATTTCCTATAGTTACACAAGGTTTTGGGTACTTGTGGTGGGATTTGCAGAAGTAAAAATCGTGCGATAACAGGTCCAAACACATCATTGTGTACCAAATGTAAAATTGCATTTTCCCTAATTGCACCAAAGGGTAATCTTACCCGATTCTACTTCTCATATACCCAATGTTCAAAGAAATCAAAATCTAGAGAGAAATTAGACATACCTTCAACCATAACTTTGCCATGTAGTATTTGAAGGACCTTATCTCTGATATGCCCCAATCTTGATGCCACAATATAGTATTTTCTCAAGAGACTATAGGAGTTTTTTCTTCTTCAACTCCAATCTCAAGAAAAATGGAACTATTTCACCGATCACTAATAGTGCTTCCCTGTAGCTTATACATAGTTTCAATTTGAACTCCCTTCAGAAATACCGTTGCTCCTCGAACCATCCTGCAGGTTTCTTTCTCAAACAATGTTTTTACCTCTACATCGTCCATTTTTCTTACAAAAATAATTTTTTTTGCCAATCCTTGGATGTGCATAACATTAGGGAGTGTTCTAATCCTTCCATCCATGAGCTTCAACTTGAATTTTCCTCTTCCTATGATTTTGTTTGTCGATTCATCACCTAGGAAAACATCACCTCCATCATACCTTTCATATTCGTAGAACCACTCCCTGTGAGGAGTTATATGAAAGATGCACTTGAGTTGATCAACCATGCCTCACGATCTGCATGTGTGCTTGAAGAATCCAAGTACAGATCCCCTCCTTCATCCATGAAGGTTTTTACTTCTGTAGAAGAAGCATCATCATATCTCTTCCCTCTCTCAACACTTTTGGATCTGCATTGCTTCTTGTAGTGCCCTTCTTTTCCACATCTCCAACATACCTTTACAAAATTTATGGGAGATTTATATCTTCCCTTAGATTTAGATCTCCCACTCGATGACTTATATCTATTTCTTTCTTGGAAGTGTCCTCTTGGAAATAATGTATCTGTTCTCTGGATTTCCATATTTTTTCTCATGTCCTCCGACAAAAAGGATGAGACCACATCATCAAAATTTAAGGTAGTTGAATTACTACCTATGACCACAACCAAACTATCCCACGAGTCTGGTAAAGATAAAAAATAAACAAATACAATTATCATCATCAGAAATATTAATATCAATATATAATAGTTGACTTACCACAGTATTGAAGGCATTCAAATGCTCTGTCACCGAGTCTTTATATTTCATCCTCAAGTTACACAACTTCTTCCGCATGAATAATTTTTTTAACAGGGACTTAAACTGATACAAAGTCCCCAACTTATTCCATAAAGCCTAAGTTGTAGCTTCCCACGACACATTTAGTAATATTGAATCTGAGAGACACAACCAGATTGTGCTCTTCACCTTCGAATCCAAATTTTCCAAATATTTTGTTGACATTATTGAAGGTGCAGTACGTGGATCCACAACGATCCATTGATCTTTGTCCACCGACATATCTTCCATAGCTCAAAAATTTTCCCCTTAAATTTCTCGATCACTACTTTCAAACTACTCGCCATTTCTTTTCACCCAAAGAATCAATACCGCAGACCTCCCACTGTAACAAGGATTATCATAGACCTGAGCCAAACCCTTGACCACAAAGGCACCCCCTTGAAACCAATAACTGCTTTGATACCAAATGTATATTTTAACCTTGTACAATTAATTACTACAAACAAATTCTTAATAAAAACATAAAAGATACAATGACACACACACATTACACATAGATTTTTTACCGTGGAAACCCAAACCAGGAAAACCAACAACTTGTTTAGAACCACACCTCTAATATTTGATTCATCATTCTTCTTCGTTGTTTATAATACAATATATATAGGATCTTGTGGCATCCAAAACCCCTAATCCATTGACCTAGATTAGTCAACAACCCTAATTTCTTAACTAGAATTAAAAAGCCATTGACAAAAACCATGTGCTTAAAAACCGTCAAAAACAAACACAAAAAAACCACCTTTTTTTTTCAGGGGCTTCGCCCTCAAACCCCCTTACAGGGGAATGCTTTGCCCCATCCCTACCCCCTCTTGCTCCCATATCAATGTACAATATACGAGACCAATCTTGCAAAGAATATAACACATACCCAACACTTGTAACTATGTAACGATTCCAAGATAGATGTATATCTATCAAGCCTGAGACATGTATTTTGTTGTAAGCCTATTTTGAATAATAAATAAACCGATACCTTGCCCCGTGGATGTTTCCTTAACATATCGTCAAGGTTTTACCATGTAAATCTTGTGTGTTATCTGAGTTACTATTTTTTCTTTATTGTCATTTTTCCTACATTTATAATTGTATTTGAGCTCTTAAATACCAACAATATATTACAAAATGATATAAAATATAATTAGATTTTTTTAAATTAGATAAATGTATAAATGATTATACAATATAATAATAATTATGTTGACAATGCATGTTGGAAATAAACTGTGTATTATATTTTGAAGCTTCCAATCGATAGATACTCCACCTAGAGACAAATAAAGTTTCAAATAATAATGAAAAATAGTGTTGGGGAAAGAAAGAGACTAGATAATGAATAGTAGCTTTCAAGGTTGGTTAAGAGTGTAGCCATCATCCCTATTAAAATTTTTGAGATGTTTTTCAATTTCCAATCTTTTCTCGTAATGATACATGTAAAGACAAGAATTTTGGTTTGGTAAAAAAAAACAAAATACTTAGAATTGAAGGAGTGTTATATAACACTCCTTCAATTCCAAGTATTTTATTTGTTCAAAACAACTAACACTCCTTCAATTTTAAGTATTTTATTTGTTCAAGATTGACTAAACTTGTAGTTGTGTTCAAAACAACTAACACTCCTTCAATTTTAAGTATTTTATTTGTTCAAGATTGGCTAAACTTGTAGTCGTCATCTAGATTAAAATTATTGAGATGTTTGATAAGATGAAAAGACAAAAAAATTGACTTGGTCAAAACAAATAAAATACTTAGAATACAAGGAATGATATAACTCTCCTTCAATTCTAAGTATTTTATTTGTTATGAACAAATAAAATACTTGGAATTGAAGGAGTGTTATATAACACTCCTTCAATTCCAAGTATTTTATTTGTTCAAAACAACTAACACTCTTTCGATTTTAAGTATTTTATTTGTTCAAGATTGGCTAAACTTGTAGTTGTGTTCAAAACAACTAACACTTCTTCAATTTTAAGTATTTTATTTGTTTAAGATTGGCTAAACTTGTAGTCGCCATCTGGATTTAAATTATTGATATGTTTGATAAGATGCAAAGACAAAAAAATTGACTTGGTCAAAACAAATAAAATACTTAGAATACAAGGAATGTTATAACTCTCCTTCAATTCTAAGTATTTTATTTGTTATAACACTCTAATTCTAAATATTTTATTTGTTTTGACCAAACCAAAATCCTTGTCTTTGTTATATAACATTCCTTTAATTCTAAACATTTTATTTGTTTTGACTAAATCAAAATTCATATTTTTACATTTGATCATTTCTATAACATCGAGAGGGGGGTAGGGTATGCATACCTTCATAGACTTTACCAATCAAATCGTTGGGAGGAGAGGGGTCCCTTGTCCCACAAACAAGGGGGTCTCATACACCAATTTGGTGTGGCTTGGTCGTAATCTTAAAAATATATGATGATGATTATTATTATTATTATTAAACTAAAAATTATATTATATAAATAAATAAATATTTAAATACACATTATAATAATTATTTAAACCTACATAACATATATCTATTATTAATTATTAATATAATTTATTATCTAATAAATTATATAAATGCACATGATAAATACACATAAAAACAAATTCATTTATTTATTTTTCTTTTATTTCCTGTTTGTCTTCTTTATTATGGGTCTTCCAGGTTTTTAAAGAAAAGCAAAGATTAACTTATTTTGCACGTGTATTATATATTCAACCATAGCGATGGAAACATAAATATTTATTTAAAAAATAATTTATCTTAAAAGTAGTGAAAAATATTATATATTCAACTATAGTGATGGAAACATAAATATTTATTTAAAAATTAACGTCGTTTTCTTAAAAGTAGTGAAAATTAAAATATTTGAAAGTAAAAGTCGTATTAGGAAAACTCACAATATTGAAGATAATATTGTATTGTAGTTGAAAACATTACCAATATAATATTGAGAAACACAAGTAAGCTAAACCTCCAAGAGTAGTATTGCAACACGTCTCATACAATTTTTCATGTCCATTGGCTTACCAAGGCTTTGTGGAGGCCTTCATTTAT
>ML808406.1:0-22788 GCA_009831015.1 Picea engelmannii
GATGATGAATAGGTCTTGTCTGCTCATCTAGGTGAGGTGAAAGAGGAGGATGAGGAATAGGTCTGACATGCTCATATAGGTGAGATGAAGGAGGAGGAGGAGGAGGAGGATGTGGAGAAGGATGATCATGACCACCCTCATCAATCGATGGGGTATTGGAAGAACGAGCCGTATTGGAAGAAGAGTTGTGCCTATCATCGGGAGCCCTCATCGTTGCTAGTATCTTGGAAGCTTCAACAATATGATTCATAAGAGGCATCAAATCATGAAACATCTCCCTCCAATGCTCCTAGAGCATAGGATCTGCCCTGATGTCTCACATTAGGGTAGGGAAGACTCCCACCTCAGTTAAAAGTGCAGAGAGTCGATCGCCTAACTCCAACCTAGATCTGGTATCGGGCTTACGATGCATGTTGCTAGGTATCTGCACCCGAGGACCTTGACCTGCCATAGCCTCAAGCATCATCTCCTCATTGACATTTGATGGGGGAGGAGGCACGTCCCCAATGAAAGTGCCAATATCTGCAAAATATATAGTACAAAACAATAATTACACAGTTAATTCATTAAACAATTTAATAAAATAAGTTAACGAACGTGTTAGAATTAATTTTATTTTAATTAGGTAAGACAATAAAATGAAACTATATTAATTTAAACAAAACATTAATATTACCTATATCATATGGTGGCTCATCTGGTGTGAAGAGGATGTTTGTACATCCTTGCCAATCCAAACCCGCATAAGGAAACAACACCACCATGAGGAACATCTGATCTGTTGCACTGCCTAGTAGCCCTAGTGCGTCTGGCAAAATTTTGGCCGGAAACTCCGGATGGACTCTCTTGGGAATCATATCCCTCCACATGCACATCTGGACATGAGTCCTCGACCTAGCAAGATGACGGACAAAAGTCAGGCTCATCTCTGGAAACCTCTCAAAAAATAAGCAAAACAACTCTGAGGAAAAAGGGAAGTTCGACCTCCCACGTAGTAAAGCATGATATTTGTCTAGCGCTATACAAAATTGTCGCAAAAAAATGGCAGACCATCTGATACACCGTGGCCTCTATACCTTCAAATCAACATAATACAAAAGAGGGCAACTAAAGTGGGTTATGGTAGTCACTAATAGTGAGAGGCACCTAACCTCCTCTACACTAAAAGAAGAGTTTTTCAGCTATCCACCATACACCTGAAAATCAGACAGGGATAGTACAACAACCCCAATATATCATTGAGAGTACATGAGCTGACTCTCAGCTGCAAAACCTACTAGGACATCTAGGAACTAGGGAAAATCACCCCCTCTCCTAGATATCCCAGTGATAAAGTAAATATCCTCCTCAGTGGGATGGTACCACTGATCCAAACCCACATGGAAACCCTGTCGATGGACATCCCATTGATGGATCAGATCCACCAACAACCCAGAGTTCCCCTTAAGGGATGTCACCTCCTTATATTAATTAAGGAGGACTACATCCCTCAAGGGAGCATGAGTCGCTACAGTAATAGGGTGAGGGTAAAAATCCCTCTCCATCTCCCTCATCTCCCATTCCCATACAACATTGTATAGGTCCACCCTCTGCTCCTCCTGTTGCTGATGCTCTCTCTGCTCAAGTCTCTGCATGATTAACATATGAAATACATCATCTTCACTCATACATAAAACATAAAAACAATCTATTGAATGGTAAATTTATCTATAAATACGGAAAAATAATTTCCTTCAAAAAATAAGTTAATTACATTACCGGTACGCCCAAAAAATAGTCACTCACCGTTGGTGATGCATATATATATTGTGAGCACCGTTCATGGTGTGTCAGTGTAAAGTAATGCACCAAAAAAAATATGTTCTACTATGTTATGTGGTGCATTGGAAAATGGTATTGCATCGGGGCGCTACACTACAACACATACGACCTGGTGCGTTACATTTATCCTACGCATCGCTTAAACCAAAAAACAAATTAAAATCTTAACGCACGTAAACAATTATTTAGAAATTAGCAAAAAGCATTGCGTATACGTTCACTACACACATCAGTGCGTGTAATGAACTTCGACGCACTGTCACATAAAATTTCCCAATTTTTCAACTACATAATTTTTTACGGTACATTCCGGTCATTACTATCGCACCGCATACGGTGCTACCAAAACATTTACATGGTTCATTGCAACACAATATTACATTTCTCAGTGGTGCGTTTGGTAAACATGAACACCCCGATGCACATTTTTACAAACACATTTCATAAAAATATATATGATAAGGGCGATGCACCATGTACTTTAACGACCCGGTGTGTTATCTGTACTTTGACACACCGCCCCACCAGTTATATGATTTTCTTTAGTGCATTGTGTTAGCACTGAGAATCACCCTAAGATTGCTAGAGGATAAGCCCAATACCCATCAAAAGGTTTGTGAATGTAAATTAATGATGAAAGGTCAAATGGACAAAACTCATCATAAGAATGTTTTAACACAAAAAATTGGGTTAGCATGCATAAGAAAGTGAGGTTTTGATTAAATTCAGTGAGTGGTTTAAGGATAAAGGTGAATAAAAGGAAGACTTAGTGAGGGAGGTGGATAGGTCTGCTATAAGCATTAGGCCTCCAAGTAGCCAGGAGATGAAAAAATCAGTCACAAGAACTTCTTGAACTTAAAGTTTAAAACACTGAAAAACATTCATAGCAGCATTATAATCAAACATCCATTATAACACAACCACAAACTCTCATATGGATCTTCCAATCATGATCATTTCAGAGTAAGAGGAAACATGATGATGAAAGGAAACTAACTTCTATTAACGAAAATGTCTCAAGTCCCATACATAACTAGAGAACGACTTTGCTTAGTCAAAATGTTACAAAAAGGGAGCTCTGCTCAACCATCCGACCCTCTCATATCATTCATTTGGTGTATTTATAATCAAGACAGTAGCTGGTGTCTTCTCTTGTCTTTCATGTTCCTTTCGTCAGAAGGAAAATCGGGTTAATCTGGGCCTGCAAGAAAAAATTCCCTCTATGGTACTTTGGGCTGATAGTTTTTAGTCTCCTCAGCTTGACACTCCATGCTTCCATTTAAGGGGGGAGTCGATTGTTCAAACACCAATCCTTATTTCATTAACCGATTCGGGTTGATAGTTATTTGTCCCCTTGGCTAGACCCTCCTTGCTTCCATTTAAGGGGGGATTCGATTGTTCAACCACCAGTCTTTCTTTCATTAATTGATTCAGGTTGACAATTTTCTGTCTCCTCGGCTAGACCCTCCATGCTTCCATTTAAGGGGGGAGTTGATTGTTCTCTTTCCTCTAGTTATAGACTGGTCATGGTATGTTAATGTTTTTCTTCTCCTCGTGATTCTCCTTTGATGATTTGGATCAATGCCCAGTTTGTTGCCATGTGTTTCTCTTGGATTGGAACTTATATAATCATGTGATTGTGGAAGTTGGCAAGGGTGGTTTGGATCGACACTGCTCCGACCCCCGAAATCCACCACTAAATGCCACATACCTCTTTAGCTATACTGTGTTTCGAATGTGGGAATTCTCTAAGATTTTAGTGTTCGATCAATTTTTGTCCCCATAATGAAGTGTGGTCGTCGATCTTGTTGAAATTCACTCTGGGAATGCCCTGCTTTTGTTTCCATGCACCGCTCTTGGATGGACCGTATATCAGCACGTGATTGTGGAAGCTTCCAAGGGAGGTTTGGTCGATCCACACCGCTTCAACCCCCACAATCCACCACCAACTGCCATGTACCTCTTTATCTACACTATGGTTTCTATTGCAATGCCGATCTAGAATTTTAACATTTGAGCATGTTTCATCCCTGCAATGAAGTGTGTCCGTCGATCTGTTGCAATCTACAATCTGGGCAACCTTGCTATTTTAGCGACCCCGCTAAAATTTATCTGTCTGCTAACTCCAGAATCCTTTTAGCCATGTTTAGAGATGGATCCAATTTTGGCATTTGGGAGCTTTGAATGCTAACCAAGAATTTTTCCCAGAGGACGATCTCCCGAATCTGACATGGTGGCCTGACGTCATTGTGTTGTCATGTCATGGAAAGAAGAGTGACATGTGTCACATGGAAATGGGAGAATGATGCAACCAAATGACCTAGAATGAGTGCCACATGTCAGGGCCAGATGGAATCCACTTGTCTCCATGGATGAGTGCCACTAGTTCTGACAGATGAGTGCCAGGTGTCTTTGACACTTCGACACTTTGGGATTCAGTTGTTTTGGATTTTGAAGCATGAAAAACTTCTGGAGTGGTACAGGCTTGGAGTGATGTGGTGGCCTAACGTTATATGATGTCACAACTAATGATGGATGAGCGCCATGTGTTGAGTTGAAAAACACCCATGGAGTGGTAAGGCCTGAAGCGATGTGTCATCCTGACGTCACTTCGGGACTTTGACTCTTCGGGACTTCGGGATGTTTGGATGGAAATCTCCTGAAGTGAATTTCTCCTAGTTGACATGGAAGTCTCTCGTTACTTCGGGACTTCGGTCTTAGGGAGTTTTTGAACGTGGGTATGAATATCTCCCAAAGTGAATTTCTTTCGGTTGATGTGGTAGTCTCTCGTTACTTCGGTACTTCGGGATTTGAGAGATTTTGAACGTGGGCATCGATATCTCCTGAAGTGACTTTCTCTTGGTTGACATGGCAGTCTCTCGTTACTTCGAGACTTCGAGAATTCTGTCTGGTCGTTAATCCTTGCACGACTTTGAAACTTCGAATGCATGATAACCACTAATTTGAAATCCACATGGGAGCTCCGCCATTGAAAATTGAACATGTCTGCTTGCTTGCATTTCAAGCTCGAAATGGACTACTATGAATGTTATGTTTTGTGCTCATGGTTGTTTCCTATACAAACAAAGGACTTGGACGACCTACTGTAAGATCAATTAAAGGCAAACAAGATGACCAGTAATTTGAACCAAATCACGATATGCATTTATCCTTCAAGAAAGACAGAAAAACTTTGTGCAAGGAATCAATCAAGCAGGAAAAACAGGTCATTGAAAAAAATGGAAACCGACTTTATCAACTACAAGAGGAAAAACTTATAGGAAGGTATGTAGAAAAGAGACAGATAGGGCAGAGGTGCAGACTTAGATCTTAACAATAACTACATATGACCCATGACAACTTTATGTGATAACATTTTAGCTCCACAAGGGATGGCATGCTCCCTATGCGATGCCAAGAAACAAACAACTTCAGTGTCTTATCCTAGGGCTATGGGGTCACTTATTTAAATATAAATAAAAATAAAAAGTGATATTTAAAATGAATGGAAAGCCAATCATGGCTTAAGAAAAATATTTTTTCAGAAGGTGCCCATTGAAAGGGCCACCAAAAACTTCAGAATCCTCTAAGTTCTACAATTTATAAGTGTTATTTGAAAATACCTCAGAAATATTCAATGGACCAATCCACAAGGATTTGAATCCACAAGGCTTCAAATTTACCATGTTTTCCTTTGTCTTGCTTAGGTGCATCCCACTTGAGTACTAGATCTCCCAACTGAAAATCTTCTTTGCTTACCTTCTTGTCAAAGCCTTGCTTGATCTTCTGTTGATTGTCTTGTGCTTTTCCAAGTAGTTTCTCCTTAGTCTACTGTACTTTTTCCAGCTGTTGTATCCTCTTGACCATATTATCAAGTTCTCCTTGGTAGTCCCGGAGGAATTTTGCCACAGGAAAGGGAAGCTGAGTAGGAAAGATACCCTCAACCCCATATACAAGATGAAAAGGGGAAACACCAAGTGACCTTTTTGTTGTAACTCTATTAGCCGATAAGGCAAATTTTAGCTTTGAGTCCCATGCTTTCTTATCGTCTTCTACCAATTTCTCAATGATCTTTATGAGGCTTTTGTTAGAGGACTCTGCCAAACCATTTCCTTGGGGGTAGTAAGGATTAGATTGGACTAATGTAATCCCATACTGTTTGAAGAGCTTGATCAATGGTTTAGATTTGAAGGAGGCAACATTGTCAGTAACAATTCTACTTGGAAAACCAAATCTTGACATGATATCCTCAAGAAAACTAATGATTACATTGTGGGAGGCATTCCTTGTAGGAATGGCTTATATCCACTGGGTAAAGTAATCAGTAGCAGTCAAAATCCACCTATGCTAACCACTTGAAGTTGGATGTATTTCCCCAATCAAGTCAAGACCCCACTGTTGAAAAGGTTCAGAATTCACCATAGGCTTCAAAGGAAAATATTTGAGCTACTGCTTTCTAGAAAAATTGTGGCATTTGACACAAGATCTAATATTTGTACAACATCAGTAAAAAGGATAGGCCAGAAATACCCAGCTCTGAGGATCTTATAGGCTTTGGTTCTCCAAAAATGATGGCCCCCACATAAGCTATCACGAAATCCAGTCATGGCCCTTTGAGATTCCCGTGGATCTAAACATCTCAAAAGAACTCCTAGAGGATTTTTCCAATACAAGATATGATCAATGAGACAATATCTGATTGCTTTAAGCTTCAAATATCTCACCTTGTTCTTGTCCAAACCATGAGGAGGATGCAAATTATATAGAAAATATATGATGTCTTTATACCAAGTGCATTATGCCAAATTTGGACTGACATGAGAGATTTTATCAACAAACTCAACTTACTGATTTTCTGAGTTTATGTTCTTGATATTAACCCCTAAATCTTTGCAATTTGATTCATCCAACAACCTGGCTAAACCTTGGCCTTTCACTAGTTTAGTGGGCTTCATTTCAAGGTCAAATTCTAGAATTTTATCAATCCATTTGATCCTCTTCCCATCTATGTCAGGCTGGATAAGTATCTCTTTCATTGAGGCTAAAGGGACATATGCAAGAATATTTGAATGCAGAACATATACTCTGAAATCCTTGAGGGATTTGACCAAATAATACGCCTTCTTTTCCATGATATCATATCTCATTTATGCATCCCTCAATACTCTGTTGAAAAAGGAAATAGGTTTCTCTGACCCCTCTGTGTTTTTCTACAGCAAAACAATAGCCAATGTGTCAAATGAGGCAAAGGAAAATATCAAAAAATCCTTGGAATAGTCAGGCTGATGACCACAAGTGCTTTAGTCAAGGCCTTTTTTATCTAATAAAAATAATCTTGAGCCTCAGTAGTCCATTTCACCTCATGCCCTTTCCTAAGCATGGTTGTAATGTACTTCACCAATTCAACAAAGTTAGAGATGAACCTTCTTAGAAAATTGATTTTCCCCAGGAAAGACCGAACTTGTTTCTTGGATCTAGGAAAAGATAAGGTATGGATAGCCTCTACCCTGCTTGGATCAATCCTCACCCCTTCTGTTGATACAATGTGCCCCAATAACTTACCGTCCTTCATAGAAAATATATACTTTTTAGGATTGAGAGAGAGACCAAACTTTCTGCACTTCAGGAATACCCTTTTCAAATGATGATAATGCTCTTTATCAGATTTTGAGAGCACTGCAATGTCATCTAGGTAGATGACTACAAACTTGTCCTTCTCCAAAATGAATGCAATTTCCATTGCTCGTTGAAAGGTCGCTTTTGCATTCATCAATCCAAAGGGAATTTTAGCATACATGAATGTGCCCAAAGGAGTAGTAAAGGTTGTCTTCTCTCTATATCAAGGCAAGACAGAGATCTGATTGTAGCCAGAAAATCCATCAATCATAGACATCCTAGATGAACCAGTGAATCTCTGCAAAATGTGCTCCATCTTTGGAAAGGGGTAATTATCTTTCTTGGAGCTTCTATTCAAATTCCTGAAATCAACACATAGTCTAATTTCCCCATTTTTCTTCCTTACAGGGACCAAGTTAGCTACCCACTTAGAGTATCTCAAAGGCATGATGATTTTGGCATCCAACAAATTCTTCACTTCTTTTTCCATAATAGACAGAAACATGGGATTTATTTGTCTGAGTTTCTTCTTAAAAGTCTTGGTCTCCTCTTTCAAAGGGATCTTATGTTCAATGATGTTTGTGTCATATGTTCTTAAATCTTCATATTTCTAGGAAAACACATCAGAAAACTCCTTTAAAATCTTAACATACTCAACCCTTTGTTCCTTTGACAAGATTCTAGACAACTTAACATACTTTGGATTCCCCCTTTGTACCTGAATTGCATTCAATCACCTCAACATTTTTAGTTGAACCTTTAAATTTTACAACAACATCATTTCTATCAAACAATCTCTCCAAGGGGACTAGTCCTTTTGGAATATGGTTACTGGGAAACTGAACAATATGATGGTCAACAATTTTATTCAGAAAAATATCAGCATGAGGGATTTTTTCATTATCATGATCTTGATCAATATGTAAGGAAGAAAAATCATCCACAGTCTCAAGAAATCTTTTTATCTCAAGATCATCATCAAAAACCTTCTAATGTTTGACATTGTTAGGTATAGAAGGTCTATACTTCACTTCCACATCATATTTGAGTTTAGGGGCCAAAGGAACTCTAAAATTACTGGCTGAAACAACCAAGGACTCTGCTATAGTGTTCTCCTCTCTTGGAACAAATGAGATATTAAAAGCTAAGAATAAACTATCAACAAGATCCAAAACTTCATTTCTGTAAGTCCTTAACCTGGGGTGCTTAGCTTGAGACAGATTTTTAACTTGATGAACAATTAATTCATCATCTCCAAACACTTTTATCTCCTCAATACTCATGTCTTTAGCAGCCCTCAAACCCAAAACAAGAGCCTCATATTCTTCCACATTGTTTGTAGTTTCAAATTCAAGCTTGTAGGAAAAATATATGATCTCTTGGGTAGGTGAAATAAATACTACCATAGCTCCAAAACCTTCCTTAGATGAGGCCCCATAAAAAAAAATCTTCCAAACAGAGGTATTAGGAGGAGGATCTTCACAAGAGGTGATGGACTATTTTCTGATTTCAATAGGTGGTTGAGGAGCATCGGTGAGTTGTAACATGCTGGATCCTAAATCAGTATCAAGTGAAAAGAAAGGGTGGTTGGTAGGATTTTCTTCATCATTGATGATGTAGGC
The DNA here is from genome assembly GCA_009831015.1 of Picea engelmannii. Taxonomy (NCBI): domain Eukaryota; kingdom Viridiplantae; phylum Streptophyta; class Pinopsida; order Pinales; family Pinaceae; genus Picea; species Picea engelmannii. The sequence goes on from ML808406.1 coordinate 9,060, forward strand.
TAATTGTGCCTCCCTATAAAGTCTTCTATGTTCTCCCCCAAACAAAGGAATGGTGGCATATGAAAGTTCCACCCACAAAGTTTCCCCTAGTCTTTTTATCCAAGATCTTGACAAGAGCATCCCAAACTTAGGGGGTAAATCAACCACCACAATATCCATGACCACACTTTTCATTGGAAATTTAAACAGGGTAACAACCAGGTCTTTAATAACCCCAAGACACTTCACCTTCCTGGAATCAAATGAGTACAGGTCATGGTATGTTTTTGTAATTTCCAACCCAAGCTCATCCATGACAGTCTTAGGCATGAGGTTATGATATGCCCCTGAGTCCATCAAGGAGTTGTGCATCACTTTATCATGAACATTTAATGATGTGTAAAAAGGAGGGGAAGAGTCATCTCTATCCTCTACCAAAGGTCCCACGATGACAACTGGTTTTTCATCTTGAAGGTTGACTGAATATGTGGAATTAGAGGAAGGTTTGAGCTGAATCATTTTAGAAAGATACATTTTGAATTCCTCATTCTTAATCAGCTCCAAAAAAGGTTTAGGGATTTTAATTTTTTTAATCTCACTCTCAAAGATAAAAGAGGATGGAGATTTCAGAATCTCTATAACTTATGGGGTAGGGCTCTTAGCCAATGCTTGGCAGTTTTGTGCATCTTTTTCTTTGTTGCTAGTTGCCACAACCTTAATAGAATTTTCTGTTTTCATGGGCTCATCAAAAGTGTTAGTCTTCCCATCTTTATTTTTTGACCTTAGGTTGTATTTACTTGGATTTCCATTTATTTTTTCCCCTTTACTCAATTAATTTAAATGACTATCCATGAGAGACTCTTTATATGCAAATTGGGTTAAATGAGGAGATGAAGAGGTGTCACCAAGACAATGGATTTCAGGATCAATTTCTTCATCCTCTCCTTTTTCATCAACAACAAGGTTTTTTTGGAGAGGGGCTTGAACTTTTTGATCATCCCTATCCCTATTTCTTTGATCTCTTTGGAGGACTTGAGGGGCATTATTTTTTCTTCTTAAATTACCTGTATTATTAGCATTCTGTGTGCTCCTATAGTTTTGTTTTCCTTCAAGTTTCAACTTCTCCATTTCAGCAGAAAGTGATTTTACCAATTTTGTAAGTTCATCAAGTTGAGGGTGGACGACAGGGGATTCTGAGGTTGAAGCTTCAGTCCTACCTTTTATTTTGTCTCTATCAGACTTTCCCCTAAGTTTTCCAGCTGCCAATATGTTAGATTCTACTTCCAAAGCTACATCTTGTATATGATCTAGATAGGTAGATCTTCTTTCTCTCAACAGGAGGCAAAACTCAAGGTCAAAAGCACTGACATAATTAATATTGGAAGAGGTTTCTGTAGTTTTTATTTCAGAGGGAATCTTATTGTACATTCTATTCAATATTTTTGAGAAATTCGAAACAGACTCCCCCTCTTTCTCCTTAAGTGACCCAAATTCTGTAATATAATAAAGTAAATACTTTTTATCCCCCCATTGCCTCAAGAAAGCATCATCAAAAGATTCAATACTAACAATAGATCTAGGAGTCAAACCCCTAAACCATTTTCTAGCCTCACTATCAAGGCTCTATACAAATACCCTCATCCATACATCTCATCCTCAATGTTAAGATTATCTTCATAGCTATAAAAAGCTACAAGGTGTTCCTCTGTAGTTAAGTCTTCCTTCCCTGTTAATTTGGGAATGTACTTAAGGTAGTCTCCATCTGGGAGAGAATTCATAGGCTGAGGTAAAATAAGAGGGGCATACCTAGCATCCACTATGGAATCCATTCTATTTCTAGGAAGATGAGCACCTTCCATTGGGTTGTGAACTGTAGGAGAATAAGGGGGAGATGGAGTCTTGACAGATACAAACATAGTTGGGATTTTTGGAGAAAGAGGAATCTTGAATGGAGAGGTTTCAGTTTTCATAGGAAGAGTTTGAGCCTTGGAGGAAGATGGTATAGGGTCCAAGGGAAAATAGGTTTCCTCTTGTTGATTCATAACAACTTTGATAGGAGGAGGATTAGGAAGGCCCAAAGTAGGAAAATATTCAAGATTCTCAAGTCTGAACCAACTTACAACATTGGGAGAAGCAAGGGTTTCAAAATTTTCTTCTTTCAATTTGGGGATAAAAGAAGAGTATTCAACGGGAAAATTTTAAAAATCCAAAATTTTAGAAACTTTAGCAGAAGGTAAAAGAGGAGAATTGGATATGGCTACTGGAGTTTTAAAAGTAGAATCATGTAAATGACTAGAAGTACCTGGTAAAATAGTTGAAAATCCTTCTTGAGAAGCCTTTCATTTCTTGATAATATTCTTTGGGTCAAATTCAAGTGTTTCCAAAGGTAGATGTGGAGTAGACATCATGTTTCTGCCTTTGGGAGCCACAACTGAAAGAATGGATTCGCCGGGTGCAAGATACAATCTTTAATGTATTGAATTCTACTGCACCTTTAGAATCAATATTGCTTTGTCATTCAATCCTAGGGAAATGTATTCAATTAGTTCCTCGACAAAAATGCCATTAATGTAAGCACTGAGAATCACCCGTATATTTCAAGAGGATAAGCCCAATACCCATCAAAAGGTTTGTAAATGTAAATTAATGATGAAAGTTCAAATGGACAAAACTCAACATAAGAATGTTTTAACACTTAAAACTGGGTTAGAATGCATAATCAAGTGAGATTTTGATTAACTTTAGTCAGTGGTTTAAGGATAAAGGTGAATAGAAGGAAGACTTAGTGGGGAATGTGGATAGGTTTGCTATAAGCATCAGGCCTCCAAGCAGTCAGGAGAAGAAAAACTAAATCACAAGAACTTATTTAACTTAAAGTTTAAAACACTAAAAAACATTCATAGCAACATTATAATCAAACATACATTATAACACAACCACAAAATCTCATATGGATCATCCAATCATTACCATTTCAGAGTAAGAGGAAACAAGATGATGAAAGGAAACTGACTTCTATTAACAAAAATGTCTCAAGTCCCATACATAACCAGAGAAAAACTTTGCTTAGTGAAAATGTTACATAATGGGAGCTTTGCTCAACCATCCAACCCTCTCATATCATTCATCTGATGTGTTTATAATCAAGACAGTAGCTGGTGTATTCTCTTGTCTTTCATGTTCCTTCTATCAGAAGGAAACTCGGGTCAATATGGGCCTACAAGAAAAACTACCCTTTGTGGTACTTCGGGTTGACAGTTTTTTGTCTCCTCTGTTGGCATGTTTACAGGTAGAGTGTGCTTGTCATTGATGGAAAGAACAACAATGATGTTGGCGAGTGTGCATGAAAATAACAACAATGATGTTGGCTAGTGTGCATGGAAAGAACAACAATGAAGACACATAAGAGCAAGCTCGAGAATCTCAAGAGGAATAACACAGAGTTTCACGCAGAGCGCAAGTGTGCACCAGGGCCGAGGGAAATTTTTGCCAAAGATTAGGAGAGATAGCATTCTGAGACACACAGACGAGATACTATACATCAAGGCTCGCAGAAGGGTCAAAGGTCACATAACCTTTGACACTTATAAATTCTTCCAAGTTGGGAGGATGAGTAAGCTCAGGAGGAGGAGCGACAGTGGCCGTTGGATCACCAATCCAGAATACCCGATGGTTGTCAGATCAAAGTCCAGATAGGAGGAGTGCGTAGAGGAGGAGATTAGACTTGAGTTGTCGGATTGGAGCGTGAAGGACTAGCAATCGTTGAATCCAGTATATCTACTAATAGGATAATGGCCAAGAGCCATCCTCAAACTCATGATATGCAAAGTCGCGAAATGATTTGGGTCATTGGATCCAGAGGACACGTGGAGAGACATTAGCATTTCGCTGACTCACAAGCTGGAGAAGTCAAAGGTGAGAGCTGTAGGAACTCGCGATATGCGAAGTCGCAAAATGATCTGGGTCATTGGATATAGAGGACACGTGGTGAGGCATCAACATTTCACTGACTTGTGAGATGGAGAAGTCAAAGGTGAGAGTTGTAGGAACTCGCAAAATACAAATTCATGAAATGTTTTGGACCATCAAATCACTGAGGATCATGGACCGTTGATCTGGTACAACGAAGAATGAAGTACGAGTTCTCAAAGAAGAGATCTATATCGTTGAAATATAGAAGATCGTGGGTCGTTGATATGGAACAGGTATCGAAAAATTGAGAGTCGAAGAAAGGAGGTTCTCTAACCTTTGAAGTCACAAAATGCGAAATCATGATTTGATCGCAGCTATCGATCAAAGGGAGAGATCTGGACTGTTGATATAGAAAGCATAGTTTCGGAAGTGAGGCCTATGGTCACAACCATGGTCACATTGATGAAGGTTAAGGAATGAGCTAGCATTGATAGGCTCCACCTCGGAGTTTTGCGAGTTGGGAAAATCGAGGTGACTCGCAGTCAACATCGCGAAATGCGAAATCATGAAACAACTGTTGGTTAGGGGGATGGTCACCACTGATGGTCACGTGAAAGGAAGGGGCTTAGAAAGAAGAGCTATTTCCCACTGTGAAGTTCTTCTCAAGAAGGAAAAAGGCGCCAAAGGGATGAATGCGCTAAGGTTTTCTCAGTAACTTCCAGAATGAAGTGATTGCATATGCCAGAGAATTCGAGGAGCAGTAGGGTGACTGCCAGAGGAGCCGAGGAGTCTTGAGGTAAATACCAGTGGAATGAAGACTTATCATAGAGACAATTGATAGATGGGAAAGCATTGAAGTCTGTAACTGTAACAGAGAGGATAAACTCAACTGTAATAGAGAAGACGAAGGGTCGCACTGCCAGAAACAGGTAAAGAATCTCAGGAACGACCATTGATGATGAATAGTCTCAGCATAACAGTCACTAATGAAGAACATACTTAGCATGATTGCCAAAGACAATGAAGAGATAGGTGTATGATCTGGCAGAGGAATTTGCATCATAAATATATGCAGAACAAAGAATAGAGGGAGGTTGTTGTTGAGTGTTTTTTATGTGGGTAGAAGCATGTTGTGTGCAGGAGTTGAAGTGCACAGAAGAGGCGTGGTGCATAGAATGTAAAGAAGACACATAGCATAAATCACAGAAGAAGCAAGGAACACAAATTCACATCTGAGAGAAGAATAGAAAGTGCAACAGATGCGAGGAAAGAGACACTGATGCAGTCAGAGCAGAGAAGTGTACCAGAACAATGATGAGATTGGTAAGCCATAGATAAATGTTGTATCACTGTGATAAATTCAAGAAGGAAAAGATTTATATTTCAGGGTGGTAGGGAGGTTCTAGGGAGGACTGTTTTCCTCAGAGTTTCAAGTGGATGCTTGAACACAGGGAGTTGTAGCTTCCATTTGGTTGCAGCGAGAGAAACCAGGGTGGTAGGGTGGTGCAAGGGAGAAATGTTGTTCTCTGTTATATAGGTCGGTGCCTGTGTGACTGGAAGTTGGTGCTTCCATCCAGTTGGTGCAGGAACACTTAGAGAGTTGGTTCTTACTTCTAGTGGGTGCTAGAGAAACCAGGGAGTTGGTGCTTCCTTCTAGTGGGTGCTAGAGAAACCAGAGAGTTGGTGTTCTCAACAAGTTGCATCTTGCAAAATAGAGGTGGTATCCTCAAAATGAGTTGGTGCTCATAAGAATTATAATGTACAAAAAGTAAAGATTACTTATCATATCAACATGAAGAGGTTTTTCCCTTTATGGGTTTCCTCAGGAAATATTCGTCTCTGTATATTTCATGTGTGTGATTGATGTTGAATATTCTATTTCCTACCTTCCTGCATTATTGTGATTGTCATTGAATGCTCTGTAAAGAGTTTAAATTGTGTATAATTGTTTAAGCACGGTAACAATCGATTCATCCCCCCACTCTCAGTTTTCCAACAATTGGTATCAGAGCTGGTTTTTTTTATCTAAAGGTAGATCAGTAAGCTTAAACATGTCAAGCCATGAAGGAACGTCAACCAATAAGGCCCCCCTATTCAATGGAACAAACTTTGCCTTATGGAAAGTTAGGATGAGAACCTACATAATGGATTTAGGTGCAGATGTCTGGGATGTGGTAGAGACTGGTTATGTAAAGCTGGTTGTACTAGCTAATAAGGATGACAAGATAGAATTTAGATTCAACGCTAAGGCTACGAATTCTATTCTGAGTGGGCTTGCAGAAGCATAATTTGTAAAAGTTATGCACTTAGAAACTGCCAAAGAAATGTGGGACAAACTCGTAGGAAGTTATGAAGGTAATGAGAAGGTAAAGGACGTCAAGATTCAAACCTACATAGTACAGTTTGAAAACGTTAAGATGAAAGAGGATGAAACTGTTGGAAAGTACTTTCTGAGAGTTGAAGAACTAGTAAATGCAATGAAATCACTTGGTGAAAAAATTGAGGAACACTCTTTAGTTTAGAAAATTTTGAGATCTCTTCTAGATAGGTTCAACCCAAAGGTCTCTGCTATAGAAGAACTTAATGATCTAAGAGCTTTGGCTTTTGATCAACTTCTAGGAACATTGACTGCATATGAAATGAGGATAGTTAAATATAAACCCACCTCTAGAGAAGCATCATTTAAAGATGATAAGAATGAGGATTCTGAGCCTGATGAAATTGAAGCAAAATTTGTGAGAAGACTAAAGAAAGGATTAGGAAAGTACCAAGGCAAGATTCCATTCAAATGTTTTAACTATGGAGGGATAGGTCACTTTTCATCTAAGTGTCCACACAAGAAGAAGGATCAAAACTCTGAAGGTGAAGAGAAGTATAAATCCAAGAGATTTGGTAAAAATAAAAGTTTATGTGTAAACAATGATGACTCTTCAGGAGACACAGATGGTAATTCGGATGATGAAGATAAGGTTAATGAATTTATGCTTATGGCCAAAGAGTATTATGATAATGAAAGGACAAGAAGTGATGTTGGTGATGAAGAAGTTGTGGTTGACTTGGAAGGAGAACTGATCAATGCTATAAAATAATTTGACAGACTCAGATTTAAGAAGAGAAAGAAAAAACAATTGATGATACAGTTCGAGAAAGACTGTAAAAAACATGATGAAGACTTTGCCCTGCTAAAAGTAGAATTAGAAGAGGCAAAGAAAATAGACTACATTCTGAAACAATAGTTATCAGAGAAGAAGTCAAGATGTGAAGCCTTTGAAGAAGAGGTAGTAAAAACTAGAAAAAAGATGGAGAAGTTTAAAGCTTTGTATCTCCAAAATATTCCAAGTATTAAAGCCTCAGAAGGATTAGCCACCATTATGAATCAACAAAGGAATCTAAATTTGAAAACTAGTTTGGGTTATGAAGAAGGATCAAATAGTGGTCAGGCAAGAAACAAAGAATCCATCAAGTTTGTCAAATCTACATTCATTGACAACAATAAATATGGAGAAACAAAGGAAGATAATCAGTCACCAAGGAAGAGTGAAAGAAAAAGTGCCATAACTAAATCTGTAGAACAAATAAATAATACACCCTCTGCTCAAAGAAATCATTAGAATAAAAGAAATCGACCTGCTCAAAGAAGACAACCATTTTCCAGGTACAAAGTATTTTTCTATGGATATTGTTTTTTCTGTTCTAACTTCGGTCATAAAGCTGTAAACTGTTCTTTAAGATTTAGATATGAGCAATCAGGACACTCAAGAAATAGATATCTGTCACAAAAAAGAATGAGACAGACAAGTAACAAACAACCACAGACTACAAATCATGTGATGGCTGGGAAAAGGACACATGTTGAGCATAACAATTGTTGTGATCATTTATTCAATGAACCAGAATGTTACACCTACCATAGTTATGGACATAAAGTTTCCGAATGTCGCTTAAGGAACTATGAACCATATTTGAATCCTTCTTCTTAAAATGTTAAGGTTTGGAAGGAGAAAGAGAATGACAAGTGTGGATTAGTGTTGTCATCTCAAAGACAAAAGAATCCCTGGTATATCGATAGTGGATGCTCCAAACATATGATGGGAGACAAAAGTAAGTTTATGTCTCTAAGAGAAAGCAAATAAGGAAATTTAACCTTTGGAAATGATGCTCCAGGCAAAATCAAGGGTAAAGGGATGGTGAGTTTGAGTGATGGCAAAGGAAAATCCCAGGATGTTCTGCTTGTAGATGGGTTGAAACATAATTTTCTCAGTGTAAGTCAAATGTGTGATAGAGGATGTGAAGTGGTGTTCACTTCCAAATATTGTGTTATAAAGTTAGTAAACTCGGGACAAGTGGTGGCTAAAGGCATAAGGATAGATAATAATGTATATGTGCTGAAAGAAGATATAGAAGAGTGTCATCTAAGAAAATATGATGAAAGCTGGTTATGGCATAGGAGACTTGGACATCTAAATTTTGACCACTTAATCAAGCTCAAAAATATTGAGGCAGTAAAAGATCTTCCAAGAATATCAAAGCCACAAGATTCTGTGTGTAAACCCTGCCAAATAGGAAAGCTAATCATGTCACAATTTAAATCCAAGAGATCTACTTCAATAGAGAAACCAATCCAATTAGTTCATATGGATTTACGTGGACCATCAAGACAGAAAGACACATGGAAGGAAAAATACTTTATGGTGGTCATTGATGACTACTCCAGACTCACTTGGGTTGCTTTTCTCAAAGAAAAAGCTAAATCATTTGATAAATTTAAAATATTCAAGGCTTTAACTGAGAATCAAATAGGCAACAGGATACATGCAGTAAGATCAGACAGAGGAGGAGAATTTATGTCAAGTGATTTCAAGGAATTTTGTGATAAACATGGGATCAAGAGAGAATACACAATCCCATGAACTCCACATCAAAATGGAGTAGTTGAGAGGCAAAAAAGAATAGTTCAGCAAATGGCCAGGTCAATGATGAATGAGAAGAACACTGGTCAAACCTTCTGGGTAGAAGCAATACACACAACAATCCATGTTCTTAACAAATCCCACCTCCGACTACATAGTGACAAGACACCTTACGAACTGTGGTATGGAAGACCTGCTACAATCAAACACTTCAAAGTCTTTGGGAGTAAGTGCTACATAAAGAATAATAATTAGAATCTTGACAAGTATGATGACAGGGATGATGAAGGCATCCTCTTAGGATATGCTACCAATAGTAAAGGATATAGATGCTTTAATAAAAGATTGCACAAACTAGTTGATTGCATTGATTTAAAGGTTGATGAAGGAGTCCCAGTAAGAGAGGTGAGCAATATCGAGACTGCTACAGAGGACACAGTTGAAGCTGAAAATGAATATGTCCAAGAATCATAAAAATAAGACTTGGATTCAAATGAAGATACAAATACTCAGGAATACTCAAATCAACATACAACATCAAATCCTTCCTCCATAATTACTCAAAAGAATCATCCTGCAAGTTAGATAATTGGTGAGAAAGACAAAGGTGTACAAACAAGGAGAAGGATAATCAAAAACACCGAGCGATCACATATAGCCTTCATATCCATGGTGGAACCCAATAACTTCAATGAAGCCAGTGAATATGTAAACTGGTTAAAATCAATGAATGAGGAACTAGACCAAATTGAAAAGAATGACACTCGGGAACTCGTTCCTAGTCCAGAAAATAAAAATGTAATAGGATCCAAATGGGTCTACAAAAATAAGATGGATGAGCAAGGAAATATTGTAAGAAATAAGGCTAGATTGGTCTTCAAAGGATATGCTCAAATAGAAGGACTGTACTTTGATGAAACATTTGTGCCTCTAACAAGATTAGAAGCTAGTAGAATGTTTCTTGCCTATGCTTGTCATAAGAAGTTTAAATTCTATCAAATGGATGTCAAGTCAGCTTTTCTAAATTGAGATCTAAAAGAAGAAGTCTATATGGAACAATCAAAAGGTTTCCAACTGTCAGATAACCCTGACTTTATCTACAAACTAAAGAAATTCTTATATGGGTTGAAACAAGCTCCTCGTGCTTGGTATTACAGATTGGATTAATATCTTCAAGACAAAGGGTTTAAGAGAGGAACAATTGACAACAATCTATATATCAAAACAAAGGGTGATGATTTGCTCATTGCGTTGGTTTATGTAGATGACATCATTTTCGAAAGCAATAATGCTTCATTAGTACAATGGTTTGCTCCTGCCATGCAGTTTGAATTTGAAATGTCTATGATAGGGTAACTGTGATTTTTCCTTGGTCTGCAAATTACTCAGAGGTCTGAATGATTATTTATTTCTCAGGAGAAATATCTAAGAGAAATGTTGAAAAGGTTTAAAATGGAAGATTCTACACTTATGAGCACACCTATGGTCACTGGATGCAAGTTAAGCAAGGATGATGACTCACCTGGTGTTGATCAGAGTTCATATAGGTCTATTATAGGCAGCCTATTGTAATTCACAACATCCTGTCCAGACATAATGCATGTTGTTGGCATGGTAGGAAGGTATCAGGTTGCACCTAAACATAGTCATTTGTTAGCTGTCAAAATAATATTCAAATACTTGAAAGAAACAATGGATTATGGCCTATGGTATCCTAGGAATCATAATTTTCAATTATCATTCTATTCAAATGTTGATTGGGATAACTGCGTGGATGAAAGGAAAAGAACGAGTGGAGGTGCATTCTTCTTAGGATATTCCCTTGTATCATGGTTGATAAAGAAGCAAGCTTCCATTTCCTTATCAACTACATAAGCTTAATACATTGCAGTTGCCACCTGCTGTACCCAAGTGTTGTGGATGATTCAGACACTTGCAGACTTGGAGGTAAATTATACTGCACCGATCCCAATCCATTATGATAATACCAGTGCGATTAGTGTGTCAAAGAATCATGTCTTTCACTCCAAGACCAAGCATATAGCCATCAAGTATCACTTTTTGAGGGAACAAGTAACCAACTCTATGGTTTCTTTGCATTATATTCCATCCAAAGACCAGATTGTTGATATCTTCACTAAACCGCTTGCACAAGCTTAGTTCGAGTATCTACGCTAGAAGTTGGGCGTGACCCCACTATCAACCTAAGAGAGTCCATCCTGTCAGGGGGAGTATGTGTTGGTTGAATATATGATACCTCTGAAAAATACTACAACAACTCAAGGGGAGCATGTTTTCTTTGACATTGATGTCAAAGGGGGAGAAAAGGTGTGGATGCTACAGTTGGAGGTCTAAGATAAATAGTGTAGCATTTTAGGGTTTCCATCAATGCCAAAGGGGGAGATTGTTGGCATGTTTACAGGCAGAGTGTGCTTGTCATTGATGGCAAGAACATCATCGATGTTGGTGAGTGTGCATTGAAATAACAACAATGAAGACAAAGAAGAGCAAGCTCGAGAAGCTCATGAGGAATAGTGCAGAGTTACATGCAGAGAGAAAGTGTGCACTAGGGCCGAGGGCAACTTTTGCCAAAGATCAGGAGATATAGCGTTCTAAGACGTGCAGACAAGATCCCATACATCAAGGCTCGCAGAAGGATCAAAGGTCGCATAACCTTTGACACTTAGAAATTCTTCCAAGTCGGGAGGATGCGTAAGATCAGGAGGAGGAGAAATAATGGTCATTCGATCACCAATCCTGAATACCCAATGGTCGTCAGATCAAAGTATATATAGGAGGAGCACGCAGAGAAGGATATTATACCTCAACTGTTGGATCGGAGCACGAAGGACTAATAACCATTGAATCCAGTATATCTACTAAGAGGATAATGGCCAAGATCCATCCTCTAACTCATGATATTCGAAGTCGCGAAATGATCTTGGGTCATTGGATCCAGAGGACATGTGGTGAGACATCAACATTTCTTGAGGCTGTTCCATTTCTCTCCAGGGCTCCAGTGCTACTGGTAAGGAAATCTCCCTACTAGAAACTCTGGGGACTCTCGACTGTGGAAAATTCCATCCGAACTGCCATCAAGCTCATGCACACAAGCATCCATTCCCTCCTGGAATGATCAGTAAATCATTTCATCCATTCAATGATGGATCTCCTCTTCTTTCCATTCGTTCCATGCTCAACCCAAGAACATACAAAATATCCAGAGAGAGAGAAGAGGAAGAAAACAAGGGGGAAGAGTGATCCCTTAACTTCACCCCAAGACACCCTCATGTAGCCATTCATATCCATGCTTAGACCAAGAGCATATGAACGCAACAAGATTGAGGCTCCCAAAAATGAAGAATCGAAAGGGTGTAACAATGAATGAATAAGAACAAGTGAACCCCCACCCAAACCAAATATGGGTTTATATAATTACTTGGAAATCAAGAACCACATGGCCTCCCCCAAGAAGCTCATGTAACCCCTTTTCTCCATAAAATCAATTATGGGTAAATAAAATAATAATAAAAAGAGACTTAGCCCCTCAATTCCCCTCTCTCATGGAATAATATCCCCCTATCTCTTTTGTCCTTGTTCATCTTGCAACCAACGATGTATTTTATTAATGTATATGAGGTGTTGCATTTACTAGGCACTCTGGCCCCTTTTCAACTTTACTGGCTCACCAACCTAAGTCACAATTACACAATACATTATAGTTCATAAGTGTAGTGTCCCCAAGGCCGAGCCCCGTTACAGATCATGATATATGCAATGAATTGTAAATGTGTTCTATAGGCTGGTGAGCCAAGTTTTTTATAAGCTGGAAGGCTTATGTGGTTGTTAGGCCAGGAAGCCTAAGTGTTTGAAGGCCGGGAGCCTGTTGTTGTACTTGTATGTATGCAGAATATTTAATAAAATATAAACATCGCTAGGTGCAGACCGACCACGATGAATGAGTGAAGGGGGACTGAGCGTCCACAAAATGGGCAAGGAATTAGGGGCTGGAAGGTGGGAAAGGGGCTAAGTGTTGATCCTAGGGGGCTTAAGCCTGGGAAATAATATTTTAATATTATTTCAAAAAGAGACATATGCATTTCTGTTTATCCTAAGTTTTGGAAAGGGAAAGCGTGCAAAAGGGATGCAGGCTGATGGAACGCCTGCAGTTCCCAGGGTGACAAGTGTCAGCCCTAGTGCATGCAGATAAAACGGCCAAGACGAATAGTGAGGGGGATGCCTCCTCCATTCGACCTGACTGCATGAGCGTGTACAGGCTCTGAGCAGTACGATTAACTCGACCTCTGCAAAGAATACCTCGTGCGTCCCTGAGAGCTGGAAAGCCTATGATTGTTCTAAATAATCCGTACCTCTTTGTCCCGAAGCCGTGACCGTGAGACCCATTTACCATCACCGAACCAGTTCGAGGAAGCCTGTATCTGGCTCTAAGGAAACTGGTGTATTCCTTTGTTCGGGAACGGGAAATTAAATAGTCTGTGTTGATTTTGGGAATAATCTATGTGTGTGTTGAATTCTGAAAGGCTGAAACATCCTCTGTCTGAGCACCGAGCCTATGTGTGGAGCCAATCTGTGAGACCATCTGTCATTGTTAAACCGCTGGATAGCTCGTGTCTGTTTTCCCCATGGGTTGTTGTGACCACGCAGTACTGGACTGCGTGAGGCTTGTTGGCCTGTGAGCGACTCCTCCAGGTGAGAGAGTGCATAGAGGGAGAAGAGAACTCCTGGAAGGAACCCTGTAGCTGCCATAGAGCCCGGAGACTTCCAGTCCGGTCTGTTCCTGTAACCCAAGGTAAGGGAGACTGGCAGCCGAAGGACTGTCTAGGTGACAGAGAAGGTGCACTCTCCTGGGGTGGAACAAGCATGTGGGGAATGAGGGTCTGTGGGCAGTGAGAGTGGGAGATTCCTGG
>ML808406.1:37685-57277 GCA_009831015.1 Picea engelmannii
AATGTTCAAATGAAACTGTTGCAGGTATGTGGACCACTTCTGATGGCGATCGTTCTGCAACTTCCCTTGTGTCTGTATGAACTACAGGGGTCGGTGGTCTGTGTGGATGACCATTTCCTTTCCCAAAATGTAATGCTTCCATTTCCGACAAGCCTGCACAATGGAATACATTTATTTGTCATAAGTGGGATACTTCTGGACTGTGTCGGAAAGTGTCTCACTGTGATATGCCACTAGATGCCCATGTTGAGTAAGGACCGCCCCAATAGCATAGTTAGAGGCATCTGTCTCGATCTCAAATGGTTGTTGCAAGTCTGGTAATGTGAGAACTGGTGCAGAGCAGAGGTGATGCTTCAACTCCCCGAACGCCTTCTGTTGAGATTCAGACCAAAAGAATTTTTCTTTAGCTCCTCCCTTGGTGACTTGACTCAAGGGCCAAGTGATATGAGATAATCCCAACACAAACTTGCGGTAGAAATTGGCAAGACCTAAAAAGTTGCAGAGCTCTGTTAGGGTGGTTGGGGTTGGCCAATCCTGAATGACTTGGATATTTGCTGGATCCACATGCACCCCCCGCTCATCAATAATGTATCCAAGATACTGAACCTGGATTATGCCAAAAGTGCATTTCTCCAAATTGGCACACAACTTGTGTTGCCGCAGTGTTTGGAGGACCTGTCGGATATGGTGGAGGTGCTCTTCCCAAGTCTGGCTGAAGATCAGAATGTCATCCAAGTACACCACTACAAATGAGTTGGTGAATGGACACAAGATGTCATCCATTAGCCTCATGAAGGTTGCAGGGGCATTTGTAAACCCGAAATGCATGACCAACCATTCGAAAAGGCCCTCCTTGGATTTGAATGCAGTCTTCCACACATCAGAGGGTTCAATTGGTACCTGGTGATACCTAGACTTCAAGTCGATCTTGCTGAAATATTTTCCCCCCTTGAGTTGGTCCAGAAGGTCATCAATCCATGGGATCGGGTACCTATTTCGGACAATGATATTGTTCAGTGCCCAATAGTCAATGCAGAGTCTCCAAGTCCCATCCTTCTTTTGCACCAATACGATCGGGCTCCCACAGGGCGATGAACTCGACCGAATGTGACCTTTTTGCAACAGCTCCTGAATCTGCCTCTTGATTTCATCATTCTCCAGGACAAAGTGCCGGTAGATGGGTCCATTGGGCAGCGGTGCACCTGGGGTCAGATCGATGGGGTGCTTGACCTGGCAGTGTAGAGGCACCCCTGTGGGGGAGGTGAAGATGTCCTCGTACTCCTCCACGACATTATCCATATGTTTTTTTCATGCAACGGGGCCTTGTCTGGAGGTCATGGTCACAATCTTCCTCTTTCCCTGAGGGCGAATCATCAGGAAAACAAATTTCTTGGTTTTGTAAATGAGCTTACTGCATTGTTTTGCAGTAGCCAAAGAAATGGTGGTAGGCGGTGCTATCTCCGATATCCTGTACAACTTATTGCCCAAAGTGATAATAACAGCACAAGTCCTGGACTCATACACAACATGTTTCTTCCATAAGTACGGTTGGCCTTATAATACATCAGAAACATCAACAGGAGAAATGTCACATAATACCTCATCTGTGAAGGGCTTGATGTTGTAGGGAAGGCGACATTGTTGACTGACGCGGAGGTCCCGTCCTTGGTGCAACCACCCGATGGTGTATGGTTATGGGTGTGTTGTGGTCGGCAAGCCCAACCGCTTCACGACCTCTACCGAGATGAGGTTCTTTTGGCTCCCATTGTCGATAATGAACTGCAAGGGGAACCCTTTACCCACATCTTAGAATGGAAGAGATGCTCTTCCTCCTCTGGATCTTCTGGTTCCTCCTTCTGGATCTTCGTGGTGGAAACGGTGGCATTGGGTTCTGCATCGATAATCTGCTTCCCCCTATCATTCCCCTTGTCAAGTTCTGATTCAGAGTTGGAGCATGCATCTGATTTAGAAGCCTTCAACTTGGCTACTAGTGATTGCTTGGCCCGACACTCACTTGTGTTGTGAGTGGAGCTCTTATGGAACTCACACCACTTCCCCGTGTCCTTTTTTGGCTTCGTGGTGTTGTTCTTTGCTTGTGGCTTTGGCAGTTTGTCTTGGGCTGCCCCGCCTTGGCTTGGTCCTTTGTTCTGTGGTTTGGGAGTACCTTTCCCTTGCTTCTGATTTGCAGACCCAACGTCTCACTTCTTCTGTTTGAACTTCTGCTCAATCTTGGCAGCATATCGGTATGCCACACCAAGTGAGGAGATGTCGAGGAACTCCATTTCCTCCTGAATGTATCTGTGCAGACAAATACGTTACTTTAACACCAAATGTTTCTCTGAATCTTTGATACCCAACTTTGTGCACAGGGTATGAAACAAATTCGTCATCTCATGCACATCTTGGTCCCTTTGCTGCCGCAACGTAGTCCATTGTATTTATTTGTCCTCATAGCTTCCCACGGGATAATATTGTTCCTTGATGGCGTCTTGGAAAGAATTCCAAGTGGGTGCATCCGAGAACAAATAGGGTTCTCCCTCTCCCTCTTGATCCAAGTAGGTTTCCCACCAGTCCTTGACATGGGGGGCGGATTTGAGGAGTGCGAAAATAATCTTTTCTCGGTTGGAAAAGTCATGAACTGAGAAATATCCTTCTAACAGATTCAACCATCTATCTATGGCATCTGCATCTATTTGGCCGTCAAATATGGGAATGTCAAAGTTTACTTGTACCTTAAAAGGAGTGGCACCTCCAGAGTGGCTTCTGGATGTTGATGCGCCGCCAGTCGGAATCTGTTGAAGAATCTGGGCAAAGTTGTCCATCATCACGTTCCTTTGTTTCTCGAGGGCCTTCTCGAGCAAAATTTTGATAGGATCTCCTGCTCCCTCATATTTCTCTTCTTCCCCCATGGGCGGTCGTCGGGGTTTGTGAGGCTGATCTTGTAAAGGTTCAACCAGATCGAGCCCCAACTCCTTATACCCCAATCTCGTTGGGGACATGCAAAGAAGGATCGAGAATGAGCAGGGCGTTTTGATACCACTGATCCAGATTTATGTAGGAAAAAAATTAAATACAGAAATACACATAAAAACATAGATGCAACGGAAATAAGACTTCATTTCATTAATAACAAATGACTGAAATATGCTTACAGACAGAATGGAAATAAACTAGCTAGGGCGCTGGTAGCTTATCTCTGAGAAGAGATGTGGCGGCTACTGGCCTCTAAATTGTGTTACAATGAGACTCGAAGGCCTATTATTATTGAGAAACAATGGAAAACCCTAAACATCCAAAGACCTAACCTTAGGAGATGAAACACCAAGACTATGGGCCCCGTTTGAGTAAGTTGGTACATCAAATTCTCGGGGATGTAACTTTGGCATACGATCTCTGTTTGACGCATTCTATACCTCGTTAGAAAGATCTATCCGAGGAATACCACTTTTGGGTGAGAAAAATGATCTATAATATATGTTTCTCCTTGTTTTCCCAAAACAAACGTCATTTAAGGCCTCAAAACGGCTCCGGAAGTTCAGGACCCGAAAAACTGCTAAAAATAGTAAACTGTGCGGAAACTGAAAAACCAAAAGAAGCAATGATGGGGGTCCAAGTGGAATAGGTGGGTTTCCACCAATATCCACCTGGATCAACACTCTAGCCACCCTCGTGCCAAGCCATGATATCACCAGGGAACTCTCACTCTTCTCGATGGTTCTCTCTCTGTTTCAGTTTCTGTTCGGATCTCGTTTTCTGCAACTTAGAGCTTTCTCACTCGTTTTTGGCCTCGGCGAGGTTTCTTATATGCTCTTCGAAATCAAGCTCGCGACCTTCTGTTCGTGATCCGCTGGAGAGCTTCACACCTCTCCCTTGAGAGCTCACGTTCTCGTCTCTTGTGTGTCCTTCTCCTCTCCTCTGTGTCCCTCTTACCTTGGATGGTTTTGTCAACCTATCTTGTTCCTTCTGTCAGAAGGAAACTCAAGTCTGTAGGCCCCTACAGTACTTCGGGCTGACAGTCCATGTTTCCATTNTGGTGATTCAACCACCATTCTTTGTTCATTGACTTCTTTCCTTTCCCTTGGGATTCGAAGGAGGTTTGTCATCCTTATCATGAAGATTTGGGGTTATTTGATATATGAACCTTCTTGTATGGTTTTCACATTCTTCCTCTAGTGATATCATGGCCAGTACTTTCAAGGCTTCACCCCCACAGTCAATTATTGGCAAATCAAACAATAATACATTTACATTTTCCTCATGCATTAGCATGGTAATTCCTATTCTATGATTAATTACAAATTGGGGGAAACATGGGTGTTACAATTCCCTCCCCCTTAAAGGAACACCATCCTAGGTGTTCTTTTCTCAAAACACCTATGATGCCTTTTTCATTCGGCCACTTTAGAAGTCTTGACCTTCATCCTCGGTGAGGTCCTCTTTCAGAATCTTAGTCTTCGTCACCTGCCTTCAATAATTCTTGGACAACAAGCACATTAATCACAATTTTGTGTGAAAACATCTTACTGTTGTTCCAAATTAAATAGGAAAATTCATATTCTAGCACAATACTTATCTATGCAGTTTGTGGATCTGTATCCACATGGTAGTTTTGTTATCTATGCTCATCGCTTTCCTTGACGTACCCATTGGGTGCATGATTCCAATTCAATAGTTCACAAGAGCTATCATGATTTTATCTTCCTTTCCAAGGTTTTTTCCGCATAGGAAACTACCCACTATGTGCATGATCCCAATAGTTTACAAGAATTATTAAGATCTCCTCTTCCTTGCGGTCACTCACCCTCCAGGCCCAGGCTCAGGCATCTCCTTCATTGTTATACAGTCTCTCGGGCGATCCATCTTTCCCTGCCAAGGTTTTCTCGCACAGGAAAATTTTAGAGACTCTATCGAGTCTTACAGTTGAGGCGTCCCTCAGACTTGCTCTGCCGAGGTGTACCTCAGCTTGTGTTACCTCAACACAATAATTTTCAAGCGATCATGGCTTATCACGAAGTTTTCATGGCTCAGATGTAGCCCCTTTTCTTTTTATCATGTTCAACTTTGACAACCTTCATCTGTTCCTTCTGGATAGATCTTTTCTCCTCACCTGTGTCACAGGTATACAACATTCGTGAGACATCATTATAAATTCCAACTTTCAGAATTTTATTGCAAATCTATTACCTATAGATTTCCTATTCCACAATATGTTTTCATATTTGTTCCGCACAGGAACCTGATTCATAATCATGGGACTTTCCTTCCCATAAAATTTTAGCTCACCAGGAAATCGGTCTTCCTTATGGGCTTACAACATTGCCATATCCAAGACTTATTCTTCCTACAATCACTCCTTAGCTAATCAAATTATTAGTTCTCATGCACATACATTTTATTGCACCTTTACAACATCATCACAACAATTTCAAAATGGTGCATACTAACTATCAAATTCACTTTCTCAAAAGGAAATACCATTCCTTGCATTTTGGCTCAGCAGACAATCGGTCTTTCCTATGGGCTTACTTTACTGCCATATCCATGACCCTCTGCTTCCTGCAATTCATTCTTCAATCAGCCAATCAAATTGTTAGATGTTCCATGTATATGTATATATATATTCAAAACGTAATTCAACATTTCAAAGGGTTTTAACAAATGTGCCACTATTCCTGGCCACATTCATACCCAATGCACTCTTGCATTGTTATTCAAGTTCGCCACACTTTATGACTGGTTCTTGGCCATGGGGTGTTGGAATTTAACCAACCTCTTCCTCATATGGTTTATTCATTTTTCTTTCATTCTTACAGTAGGACCATACTGCCTGCTATAGGTCGATCACAATCGCAAATCAGTACACACGAACTCAAAAGTTTCACATGAATGTCTTTACGCATTCCTTGATTGTCCATGCATTCATGACATATTAGTTTATGAATTCTTCCAAGGGTTACAAACAATGTTTACTACCAGAGGTTCATACCTCCATCATTCAGGTTCTCCTTCTTGAGTCATACCTTACTTGGGTATCCAAGGCATACAACTATCCTTTCAATTTTTAGGTATAACATGCAATAATAAAATATTTCGGAAGGGGTTCTTACCAAATCCCTTCATACCCTGTGCCACACAGGCACAAATATATTTATACCGGTTCTTGGTTGCTAGCACCCTTTCTCTGTTCTCTACCTTATCAATAGTGCTTTAGCAGGATTTTCACAGTCCCGTCAACAACCTTTCGACCGCAGCCTTTCCATG
The DNA here is from genome assembly GCA_009831015.1 of Picea engelmannii. Taxonomy (NCBI): domain Eukaryota; kingdom Viridiplantae; phylum Streptophyta; class Pinopsida; order Pinales; family Pinaceae; genus Picea; species Picea engelmannii. The sequence goes on from ML808406.1 coordinate 43,947, forward strand.
GTCACCCTCTGTTTGAGGTTGTTCATTATTGGCAACTGTCTTCCTCAATAGTTCCAATATTATTCCTTTCTAAACATGACATACACCATGGGCACATTAATCGTCATGTAAATTAAAATGCAAATATCATAGCCTTTAATTAATAAAAACATTTCCGAGCACGTTTAGCATATCTGTATGCACTTCATCACATTATCCTTAATGTTTTTCATGAGTGTAACACAACAATTCTCAATTTATTTCACAGTATTATAACCATCATTATTATGGTGTCAAATCATTTGCGTTCATCAATGTACTAGCTTTCTCATCCCATAGAACGTAATGCACAACAAGGAAAGAATTGAGGGCTCTTCCCTTCTTCCGTTTCTTTCTATATTGCCTGGGACTTTTCAACCCAATCAATTTATCTCTAAGGTCTCACTGCCTTTTGTTAACCACATCTTCTACCAATCCCTATCAGTTAAATGTACCCATTTATTCATTCAATCATACTTAGGGGTTTACTGGCCTCTTACCAACCATACTGGTTTCCACAACTGCTCTTTTTCTGAGTAGTCATGGGTTAGTCTCATCCTAACTCTTAGGATACTTCAACATGCTTTAGTAGCAACTCTTTGCTCATAATGAATCATGAACATGTGCATACTACACTCTTCCATTCTGTTATCATAATGGTCAATATTCGGTTATTAGTCTTCTATTACTTACATGATTCTTTCAAAATGTAATCCAGGATTCTTATAGATGGATAGGCCTTGCAACTCATTGTCCAACCTTCAACAATTATCAAGGTTGTGGCTTTGTTCTTCTGACAGAGACCTTATACAGTTCCTCCACTGGGAACTCCTTCAGCATGCAACTTCCTTGTTGCAGATCCATCACCACTTGTGATGGCCTTAACCTTGAGTCAACCTTTTAGTGGTCTACCAAATATTCCCCTTAAGGAATATAAACATGCATCTTTGTTGACTTACATCTATGATGTACTTAACCACTTTCATAATCCTAAGCCTGCATGTAGCTATCGTAGGTATATTTCACAGCCTACATACATTTCCATTTTTAAAATCAGTCATCTCAGGATTGTTCACAGTCCTTCTCATGTGATCTTCAAAGGCATAAACATTTTCCTCTTATCATGACATCAGAGAATCCTCACTCGTTTACTCTTTCATTCAATTGCACTGGATTTTCCTGGGGGGAATGGAGTACATTCCCCTTAAGCTATCATTCAAGACGAAACCTTCACGACTCTTCAGAACGGAGTCAACCAGGTATCCATGGTATTCATTCAATTTTGGCAAGTGTAATTCTTGCCTCCCGTTTCACTCATCAGGGCAATCATATTGGACCTCTAGTATACTTATACTCTTACATCCTACATGTGCATTACTTGCACGTTTAATATCATTCATACCTTACCGGTATTAATATCAGGCTTCCTATTATGAATCTTCTCAATGCATTATGACGCAGACCCCCCCCTGCCTCCATTGGTTTTGTGTGACCTCCCGGTCTAAGGATCATTCTTTAATGCCTTTGAGCCAGATCGACTCCTTCGATTCCCTACTGGAACCTCAATATTCGATCCACAGGTCCTTCATGAAACTCCACTTGCACAAGCATGAAACATGCATGATATTTCACCTACACATGGCCTCAGCACGACCGCGACCTTTTCCCGAAATGGAATTTCAGGTCCTAGGACTCCTTGAGTCCTGATGTCGAGAGTCTTTGACTCCTCGATCTCCTGGTCTCTGAAATGCTGATTTGCCAAATTAGCTTCACTCAAGGTTAGTCCCCTGGGATATACCCTTATTCCATATGACCACCCCTCATATGACTGTAGTCCTCTTAGGGTTCATTGACGCAAAGCGCCCGGCTTCCTGTCCTCAAGACTTCCGAAAAAAACAATTTCCGAAATGCCAAAAATAACTGTGTCCCAACTTCCTCCTCCTTTTGCGATTTCGGATTTTCTGATGCCGAAATGATTGGTTCTCATATCCTTTGTCTTTGGAACTATTGAAGTTTCGAACTCTGAAATGACGATGAATACACTCGTCCTCCGTGTCTCGTGCTATTCCTCAACAAATTTGGGTTTTCGCGTTTCGGGCTTTCCCGATGCAAGGTTTCCTCTTCCTGTTCCTTCTCTCTAGACTTCCTGGTATCCGAAATACTGATACAGTCCTTTCACTCCTGGCCGAGATCAACGACTGTGATCCACTCTCAAATCCACGGCCCTGATCCTTTCGGGATCTCTATTCCTAAGAGCCTGGATCCTATGTCCTTAGGATTTCCGAAATCCTGATATCCGGTATGCTGAAATTTGGCTCTTGCCCTCGTGACCTGGCAATGATCCTTCTCCGCCTTTGGAAATTCGCGTTTCAGAATTCTGTGACTCTCAGTGCATCAAAGCTTCGCTGTCCTCTCATACTCCCGGTAGCCGAAATACAGAAATACCGAAACTCCGGTCCTACTTCTCCTGAGCAAGATCAACGACTCAAAGCATCCCTTGATCCAAAGACTCAGATTCTTTCAGGATTCTATGGGCCAAGAGTTCCGAACTCTTACCCCTACGTCTTTCGGCAGCCGAAATACCAAAATGCTCTTTTCGAGACTTCTCTTCCGATGTCTGGTTGCTCCCAGTGTCCTCTGCTTGGAGGATCCCGATTCTTTCGATCTTCGGGACTCTGCGAACCCAACAACATTGATCCTCTTGTATTTCGAATCCTCGATATCCGATTACCCAGTGATTCCCCCGATATTGGCCACGTTTCCTCCCACAGATGGACGACTCTGATCGCTTTCGGGACTTTGCCAGGTGTGAAGTCGAAAGACTCCCCCTGCCCTATTTTCCGATGTTCGAATCCCCGATATGAAAGGATCTCACGACACGTTTCCTCCTCAGATGGACATCTCAGATATCTTTGGGACTTCAGGACCAGTGAGTTCTAATCCCCTGGTCCACTATCCTCTGAACCTCTGAACTTCCGAAGTTCCGAAATCCGAAATCCCGATGCCTTTGCCCTGTCGAGACTTTTTTGGATTCTCTGCTTTGCACGCTAGGATTAAACCTCGTGATCCTTTCGACAGATCCGAAGACTATCGGTCCATGTACCCAGATCTGATGACTCAGATCTATTCTTCCACTGCGCCCTTCCTATGCTGCCTGGACACAAATCCACGGTCCAGATCTTCTCGGTTGATCCGACGACAGCTGTGCTCCTCCTGAGCTTACACTTTGTTCCTTTGTCATGGAAGGTTTCCAAAGTATCAAAGGCCTCAACCTTTGCTCCTGCTACGAAGCCTGTACTCATAGCTTCTGTCTGCGTTTCTCGAAAACGCTTTCCCTCCTAAGCTTCTCTCCTTGAATCCTCAAAGGATTCTTCAACTTCTGCGCTCTTTGCAGAGTCTTTGCATGCACGAAGGTGCTATCTCTTTTGATATTTTCCTATAACTTCAACCTCTAATGAATTACCCCTTTTTCCTTCTCCTTTCATGGCTCGTACATGAGCCCAAGCAGGTCAAGTGTTGTAACCATGCTTTGATACCAATTTGTAACATACCCACTACGAGAACTAATATTTTTCGGCTTTTTCCTTCCTTTCACTGAGGAACATAATCCCTGAATTCCTATGGAGCTTGATGCAGACCCTACCATCCCTTATGTTTACCCATGTGATCATTGGCTATGACCACAGGCCTTATCCGAGAGGTGTTTCTGGCTTTCGCGATTCGAGAAATCATGATGCATGTGTTCCTCTGCTCTCTTGTATCGCGAAGTGTCGAAATCCGTAAGGGACCAATAGTTTGTCATATCTAACAATGCCTCGGATTAAACCCTAACATCCCACCTTTCAAAGTTTCACGTACCGAGTTTTCACGGTAGAAGAGGACGAGGGGTTCATACCTTCGGTTTTCCAGGTGCCGAAACACTACAACCAAATCTACATGCGCTAAGCCATATCAGGATTTCACAAGTCGGGAATTTGGGACTGGCGTGCACCAGGGACTTACTTCTAGATATCCAGGGTGCCGAAATACCGAAACATCAAGACTTATTTGCGCTATTATTATTTCGGGGTTTCGCAAGTCGGGGTTTCGCGATGTGCGTAGACAGAAGGTCTCGCACTTAGGTTCCCGGGAGCCGAAACTCCTAAGCTCGTATTCATTGCTAAGCTCATTTCGGGGTTTCCCAAGTTGGGACTTCATGACTGGCGAGTACAAGGGAACTGGCCCTTGGGTTTCCCGGGTGCCGAAACACCGACATCCAAACTCTAGACACACTATGTGATTTCAGGGTTTCCCAAGTTGGGATTTTGGGACTGGCGAGTACAAGAGACTGGCCCTTAGATATCCCAGGTGTCGAAATGCCGAAACGCCGTATCTCATCCGCTCTATTATCATTTAGGGGTCTTGCAAGTCGGGATTTCGGGATATGCACAGACAGGAGGTCTCACACCTAGGTTTCCCAGGAGCCGAAACTCTGAACCATGTATCCTCTAAACTCACTTCGGGGTTTCGCAAGTCGGGATTTCGTGACGTGAAAAGACAAGTAAAATTGCCCTTGGGTATCCCGGGTGTCGAAATGACGATGGGTTAGATATTTGCCACGTGTCGCCCTGGGTCCAACGATCCATAATAACCCTCGCGATTTCGGTGATTGCGAATCCTCGTTCTTCACCACCCTTATACGCCTAAGTTCCGAAACCTTGGTGGCTTCCGGATGTTCGCCACCTGTCCTCCAACGATACAATGGTTGAGGTGATTTCAGGACTTATTTCATGCACCTATTTCTGGATCCAAAGACTGTCGATCCCCATCCCATATCTGACGGTTCTATACCGTCCGTTCAGATCCTCTCCTCTTGGGCATTATCCTGTGTGCCTGGACATAGGATTTCAATGGTCCAGATCCACACTCTACAGTTGAGCTAAGGGTTGTTGTTGCTCTTTCTCCTGAGCTTGATTTTTAGAAGAGTCTTCCGTGCACCCCTTGTGCTCATTCGTCAAGTCTAGGACTTGAGTGAGTCTTGATCTCTACTTGCCACACAGGGAGCCTGTGCATAACTACACTACCTCTCCTGAGCTTAACAAAATTCATCCTCTAAGGGACTCTAGACAACTAGGAAGGTTGGCATGTGTACATGAGACTATGCCTAAGGTCGAAGAACTCATAATTCACGGCTCTAACTCAAGCCGCCACAGGACACAAGGATTTACGAGTACCAATCATGTCCTATCCATATAATCTCTTATTGGCCTAATTATACAACTAAGTAGTAAGGAAAGCGACACAGTATATCCATTCAGAAATCTAGCAGAATTCCTGAAACATACATAGTATAACCAAATTCATGCCCAGTTATAGCTAAATTACACAGAGTAATAAAATCACTTATCTATTACAGGTTGCCGCCAACCAACTGACTGTGGGTGTTCGTCCTTCTACCCGATTATAGGCTCAAAGGAATTCAATATTAGCACTCTAGCCACCCTCGTGCCAAGCCATGATATCACCAGGGAACTCTCACTCTTCTCGAGGGTTCTCTCTCTGTTTCAGTTTGTGTTCGGGTCCTATTTTCTGCAACTCAGAGCTTTCTCACTCGTTTGTGGCCTCGGTGAGGTTTCTCATATGCTCTTCAACATCAAGCTCGCGGACTTCTATTTATGATCCACTGGAGAGCTGCATGCCTCTCCCTTGTGAGCTCCCGTTCTCGTCTCTTGTGTGTCCTTCTCCTCTCCTCTGTGTCCCTCTTACCTTGGACGGTTTCGCCGACCTATCCTATTCCTTCTATCAGAAGGAAACTCACGTCTGCAGGTCCCTGCAGTACTTTGGGCTGACAACCCATGTTTCCATTCATGGGGGGGGGTGGTTGGTGATTCAACCACCGTTCTTTCTTCATTGACTTCTTTCCTTTCCCTTGGGATTCAAAGGAGGTTTGTCATCCTTATCATGAAGATTTGGGGTTATTTGATATATGAACCTTCTTGTATGGTTTTCACATTCTTCCTCTAGTGATATCATGGCCAGTACTTTCAAGGCTTCACCCCCACACTCAATTATTGTCAACTCAAACAATAATACATTTACATTTTCCTCATGCCTTAGCATGGTAATTCCTATTCTATGATTAATTACAAATTGGGGGAAACAGGGGTGTTACACTCATGGGCCTTCACCTAGATGGATATCACAAGCAACAATAACATCCACATCTTTAACTCTGCTATATCAGTTTTCCTGAATACATAATCCATCATTAGTCATACTCAAACATAATAATAGACTCTTCTAAATTCACCAGCATGTTATATGCATATCCAAGCATGTACATATGAAAAATTACACATCCATATGAACCAATAATTTATTGTCAACATGCCTACTAATTCATATGCATTTTAACGTCATTCTATGTCTCATGCACTCTAGTGCATTTTTGTTTCAATTCACTTATTTATTTATGCTCTTCTTGATTTCTTTATCCACTTTCCATTACTTTCTCTGTAGATATTTATTACCTCATCCAACTTCTGTAAGCAATGTCATGCCTCCATGACCCTAAAATTTGATCTGATTCTTGAACTAATCTAGTTATACCTCTAATCCTGACAAACATGAAAGCAACCATCTTGTTAGAACTACACATATCATACAAAATTTGTCAATTAAATTTACATGTACCTTTTCTGTTTAATTCATGAAGAAAAATTATATCAATATTCATATTATAACAGATCCTTGTTATTTTCCTCTAAATCCTCTGAATAATATTTCCAACGACTGTACTCTTTCCCCAATCAGATATCAGAGTTGAAAGTTAGGGCCCCCTGAAAAACCACTTTCATCCCCCTTAGCTGATATAGAAAATCAAGAACTACAGAGGTGCTTCCTTCAAACCAAGTTCCATGTGACCATGACTCGAAACCGTGGGCTTAATAACCCTTTAGCGCCCCGCTCTATGTTTTTCTACAAAGGAGCTTGCACGAACACCAAATCCAAGGGTTGGTTTTCTTCCAGGCCCTTTTTACCTTAGGATGAGACCAGCATTGGGACCAAGTACTCTGGACTTCAGTCTTCGGTTGTTTTCCACTATCAAATTATGTTTTCCCTTGAAGTTGCACTTTGTCGAAGCCTTTAATAACTCCACTAGAAAAAATAGATAGTTGAGATTTAATCTCCCTCTGAATGGGCAGTCCTGCCCTCATCTGGAGGCTTCAACAAGATCAACGACTATGACTTAATCAAGTGTTAAGATAGATGGATCTCAACCAATTTGGAAATTTGGCGATCCGAGGCTTCGAGATGTTTCCATTCCCGAGTTTTCTACTTCCCTGGAGTGACAATCCTATGAAGTACTTACCTCTTCTCCCTCTATTGGATCCAATGGTCACAAGAACTACTGGAGGGTCTTAGATCAATGGACTGCATGAATTCACTACTCTGGGATTCCAGGACATTTCAAATTTTGAGTCATTCAACTCCCTGGAGTGATACATGTCGAAGTGATTACGCTATCCTTCCACTGCTTGATCTAACAGTTGAGAAAGGTCCTGAAGGGATCTTAGATCGACGCCCTGCATGCCTTCACGACTTCGGGCTTCAACACATTTCACTGGTAGAAACCTGTAAACCCCCAATGTCACATACTCTCGAAGCTGACACGACACGCTGATGTCACCTAAGGTGACGTGGACCTGTGGCACATGTGCCATGTGTCACTAAAAAATGAACAAATGAGGGTCCAAAAGGTACCAAAATTGGGTGATACATGTCTCCAGACGACACCCCTTCCATGTGGCATAAGACACATCATCAACCAAATGAACAATCCACAATCACTGCTCTAGATACGACGACCCACGTGACATCAAAACTTTACACTTTTGTGCATTCGACACTTCAAGTCTATGATGCTTCAAGTTTTTTCTCTGAAACATACTTAGTAATCGCCAAAGTGGACTAAGGCCACATAATCAATAAAATTTGGGACTCCGGGCTTCAGAAGTTTCTTGATTCCAACACCTGCTACCTCCCAGATAGTTGAACATTGAATTGGAATCGATGGTTCACACTCCTCCCATAGCCAACGACTGCGATTAACTCTAGCTTCAACTTCGGGGTTTATTTCTCTAGACGACCCCCATACTCCCAAATACTTGCTAGATCTGACGGTCCTAAACACTCCCAAAATCCACCGCTCCATCTAATGGTCGATGAGACTTCGAGACTCCGGCCTTCAGAAGTTCAATCTTTGCATTCCTACCAAGATCACCAAAGCGACGAAGTTATGAAGTATTACCCTTTGCGCTTGGCCTCGATAGACAACTGACGATCAACATTCAAGATCTTATGACTTGGACTTAACCTTTCCCAACTTTTGGTTTTGCCTTCAGCGGACAACTCCTACTCACCGGCCCTCCGATCCAATGATCCAAATCTCTCTTGATCCCATAGTGGCGATCACTCCTAAATTCGAAAGGGACGGTCATGATCCTTCGTTCCCTTACAAAGGATATCCGACGTTATGGCTTCTCCACAGACTTGCATCGCCATTCCTCCTGATATTTCTAACTTCAAGGTCATAAAAAAAAATGATCTCAACCACGAGACTCTAACCAACAGACCTAGCCCATACCAGCCTGATGTTTCAACCAAAAGATCTGATACCAATATGTAACATACCCAACCACCCACAGGCTAGGCCACACCACTTAATTCGGCTGCAACACACCCAGCCACCCACAGGCAAAACACGTTGCAGGCCAGGGACTCAGTTCTCTGAATTGACCTCGAATTCAAAGGATTGTTCATGAACATTAGAGGCATGAAAACCACATGCATAAGAAAAGATCCATGCCACAACATAAAAGAGATAAACAATGTGCCATGCACAACAAATAACTAGCAGATAAGAACATTATAAATACATATCTCAGAGTTCATTAAATACACAACGAAAATAAACATTAAACATAAAACCTAGAGAGCACTTATCTTTGTAGGTAAACGTTCACCAACTGGATGCAGACCAAGGAAGTTCCTCCCAACCATTGACATTGTTGTTCATTTACTCTCAACAAAAGGTCACCCCTAAGCTAGGGCTATGAATCCATAAGGACGGGTCCTAGGCCAAATCTAAACACACATCAATTGGCTAAGTAGCTCTCAGGTTTCCCAACCTCACAACAAATCCTAATTTCCAGCTCTCTTACCCCCTCAGCCTACACAACCCTAAGAAATGACCACCTTTCTCTACCATGCAATCCCTGAGGCTGTTCCATTTCTCTCTAGGGCTCCAGTGCTACTGGTCAGGAAATATCCCCACTGGAAACTCCAAGGACTCTCAGTTGTGGACAGTTCCATCCAAAATGCCATCAAGATCATGCACACAGACATCCATTCCCTCCTAGAATGATCAGTAAATCATTGCAACCATTCAACGATGGCTCTTCTCTTCCTGCAATTCGTTCCATGCTTAGCCCAAGAGCACACGAAATAGCCTGAGAGAGAGAAGAGGAAGAAAACAAGGGAACCAGGGGAAGAAGATGGACCATGGGAAGAACGATCCCCTAACTTCACCCCAAGCCACCCTCAGACAACCATTCATATCCATGCTCAGACCAAGAGTATACGAATTCATCAAGAGTGAGGCTCCCAAAAATGAAGAGTCAAAAGGGTGTAACAATGAATGAATAAGAACAAGTGAACCCCCACCCAAACCAAAGATGGGTTTATATAATTAATTACTTGGAAATCAAGAACCACATGGCCTACCCCAAGAAGTTCATGTAACCCCTTTTCTCCATAAAATCAATTATGGGTAAATAAAATAATAATGGAAAGAGACTTAGCCCCTCAAGCCCCCTCTCTCGTGGAATCGTAGCCCCCTATCTCTTTTGTCCTTGTCCTTCTTGCAGCCAATGATGTATTTTATTAATGTATATGAAGTGTTACATTTTCTAGGCACTCTGGCCCCTTTTCAACTTTACCGACTCACCAACCTAATTCACAATTACACAATACATTATAGTTCATAAGGGTTAAAACCGGGATGTTACAATGTCAATTTGTTGTAATCTACGATCTGGGAAACCATGTTATTTTAGCGCCCCCGCTAAAATTTATCCATCCGCCAACTCTAGAATCCTTTTAACCATGTTTAGAGATAGAGCCAATTTTAGTGTTTGGGAGCTTTGAATGCTGAGTAAGAATATCTCCCGAAGGATGATATCTTGAATTTGACATGGTGGCGTGATGTCATTGTGTTGTCGTGTCATGGAAAGAAGGGTGACATGTGTCACATGGAAATGGGCGAATGACGCAACCAAATGACCTGGAATGAGTGGCACATGTCAAGCCAGATGGAAGCCACTTGTCTCCACGGATGAGCGCCACTAGTCCTGACGGATGAGTGCTAAGTGTCTTCGGCATTTCAACACTTCGGGCTTCGAGAGTTTTGGATTGTGAAGCATGAAAAACTCTCGGAGTGGTATGGGCCTGGAGTGACGTGGAGGCCTAACGTTATATGATGTCATAGCTACTAATGGATGAGCACCATGTGTTGAGTTGAAAAACACCCGTGGAGTGGTAGGGCCTGAAGCGACGTGTCATCTTGACGTCACTTTGGGAATTCGGCTCTTTAGGACTTTGAGATGTTTGGATGGAAATCTCCCAAAGTGACTTTCTCCTGGTTGATGTGGCAGTCTCTCGTTACTTCGGGATTTCGGGTTTCAGGATCTTTTGAACGTGGGTATGAATATCTCCCGAAGTGACTTTCTCCCGGTTGACATGGCAATCTCTCGTTACTTCGGGACTTCGGGCTTTGGGAGCTTTTGAACATGGGCATGAATATCTCTCGAAGTGACTTTCTCCCAGTTGACATGGTAGTCTCTCATTACTTCGAGACTTCTGTCAGGTCATTAATCCTTGCGCGACTTTGAAACTCCAAATGCACGAGAGCTGCTAATCTGAACTGCACATGGGATCTCCGCCATTGAAAATTGAACCTGTCTACTTGCTTGCATTTCGAGCTCGAAATGGACTACTCTGAATGTTGTGTTTTGTGCTCATGGTTGTTTCCTGTACAAACAAAGGACTTGGTCAGCGTGTTGTAAGCTCAATTAAAGGCAAACGAGATGACCAGTAATTCGAACCAAATCACGATATGCGTTTATCCTTCTAGAAAGACAAAAAAATTATGTGCAAGGAATCAGTTAAGTAGGAAAAATATGTCATTGAACAAAATGAAAACTGACTTTATCAACCAGAAGAGGAAAAACTTATAGGAAGGTATGTGGAAAAGAGACAGATAGGGTAGCGGTGCAGATCACTTAGGTCTTAACAATAACTACATATGACCCATGACAAATTTATGTGATAACACATTGTTAAACGGACGTGTCGGTGCATTTATGTTTACCAACACATCGTCGTGAAAGGTAACAAGGTACTTGGTGCGCCCTACGAATTTATAGGTTGCACTGTAGGTGGTGCGAGTCGAGCGCTTTGAACGCACCATGTAGTTCTTTCTTTTTTTTTACACTTAAAATTTCACTCAATTTTAAATTTTAATCCGGTGAAAACTTAAGTTATGAAGAAACAAGGAAATTACCTAGACATTTTGTCGTTGGGGAGACATGGTTGCGACGTACTAAAAAAAACTAAATTTTCCCACCGTTTGGAAAAATTCGAAATTCACGCACCGAGCAACATACGAAAGGAAGGAAGGAAATGAAAGCACCGATGGAAGGGCGCTTCATATATACTGGTGCTTTTGAGCTCTACAACATTGAAAATGGTAAAAATGATTTTTACCATTGGTAATTTTTTTATTATAAAACCCTGTTCTGGTGCAGCCGATGAACAACCACACCGGGGCATACATGTTTAATGAGTGCATCAGTCATATTTTTTCTTTTTAAACAATCCTAGAATGGTGTGTGTGTTTTTGGGCACACATGCGAACCGATGCGTTTACGACTACATAGCGCACAGCCGTACATTTTAAAAAAAAAGACAATGGTGCGAAAGTTTTTGTTTAAATATGACATGGTGCAGTATAATAATGGATGCCCCTGTGTGGCCGGTTTTACATAGAGCACCATGCAAATATGGAAATTAACCCTAACACGGTGCTCCATATTGGAGCACTAGTGCGCACCGGTGCGCATGATACAATGGAGTGCAATGGAATATATTTTTTGACACAATCCTACATTGGTGTGTAAATGTTTTTTATTTAACCATAAAATGGTGCGCTCAACTAATAGTGCACCGATGCTTCCAGTGTTACGTTGTGCACCATAGATTTTTCAAAGAACGCTATTACGACGCGTCATTATTTCCCGGTGCATCATTATTTCCGTAGCGCACTAGATAATATTTTTCTTTATTTGAAATAAGCCTGCTACAATGCTCTAGTTTGAGGGCACCGGTGCGCTTGTTGTATAAAATGCATTGGTGCGTTATGTACTTATAAAAGCACCAGCTTAAAAACATCCGCTAAAACATCCACCCGCTTTCCTCCACTAGTATCATTCGCTATAAACCAATTTTTGGGATATTTTTATAGCAACGTCCGCAAAAACCTCCGCTAGAGGGTCTTTTCCTTGTAATGGACTCAAGGGCATTCTAGAAACAATTGAAGTTTCAATTCACTGAATGAAAGTAGCTAGAAAGCCAATGGTTGATTCAATTGCCCCAATAATTTCAGTTGACCTAACCATTGTAGAGTGGTCGTTATAGAGCTATTCTGATTGATGTTGACCTAGAACAAGCTCCAGTTCAAGTTCCAAAGCTAGTGGTTGTTGTTTTATTCCCGCCAACCATTAAAGTTGATCCAGACCAAGTTGAAACAACAATAACAATATATTTTCAAGCTCAAGTGCCTAAGGGAGATGGCATTGAAGCTTTGATTATCAACATCTTGTAACTCAATAACTCAGATCCAGGTGCTAGAGATTGGAACAAAGAGTAATGGAATAATCACATAGAAGTTCCTTAAGAGGACCTCAAAGCGCACTGCAATCAAGGAAATGGGTACATGGCAGAGTTTTTCAAACATTTTCTACCTTAGGTATCCCACGTATCAAATGATGGCTATGTATCATCCCCACTTGCATGATTTCGGTATCCACACGTGCCTTTCTGTTTTAAAAATGTTTTTGTAACTAAGGTTTTCCTTTTTCCATGTGTCATCTTTTTATGTTTCAATTATTATGTGTAAAGGGTCGTAGTACCAGTGAAGTTTTTGTGACCGAGGTTGATTATTTTGGGATTCAAATTGGTGATGAACTCATTCATTGTATATGTCCATTAAGTTC